>JACCPG010004564.1:0-104529 GCA_016069955.1 Drepana arcuata | reverse complement strand
TTTACGGTGAAGGAAAATATCGTGAGGAAACCTGCATACGTCTGAGAAGAAATTCAAAGGCGTATGTATAGTCGTGCTTGAGTAACGGCGATGGACTCGCCATCTGTCACGTTGGCACCTAATATACCTCTGGCGGAAAGTGGGTGTGTGGGTATTACCTATACACCTCTGCCTACCCCTTCGGGGACCCATGTGGGAAGGCGTGAGGATATATTATTATATACAATTTATATAATCCATATATAATGATGACGTGACCATAAGTCAATCATTTCACGGTATTTAATTTCTTCCCGAGGGTTGTGCGTTTCGTGTATGCATTAAAGTTCAGATATACTCGTCGGTACAGAACACAAGGGTATAAATTCAAAATATTGTCTTTCAGCAGTCAGGCCACCGCCAAGGCTCTGTCGCAAAAAAAATCAATACTTTTGCTTTTGTACAATTGTTCCTGTGTGCAATTTTTTATTTTTTTTATCCAACTAATAATTATAATATTATAATTGATGACGGCCATGATGGTGAAGATAAAGTGCCCATCATACAAATATAAACAAGAATGCAGTCGAGTGTATGTTTGTCAAGATATGTTTCACTAAGGATTGCAGCTGGAATGATGAGTTCTTTTAATTCAAATCTTAACTGACGTTCCGTTTTTAAATGTACTTAGTCGTCATATATAAGCTCTTTTGTTCAATTTTCTAACGCCTATTCCACTCTCAGACATGATGTTAAAGAACCTACAAAGTTTGTTGGCACAACATATCTTGGGTTGGTTGCTGGTTACGTGATAGCTTAGCTATAAATACATTACGCCACTTACTACATAATTGTGAACATACCTATTTGATAACAACTGAACGAGATCATTTTATTACATTTCAATCAAAAAGTAAAAAAAAAACATGACTTTAGCACGCTTAGCAACTACAGTATTCTGATGACGACTTAATATGCTGTTGCTCTGAAGGTCTGTGTATTGGTCTGTGTCAATTTATTTGACCATTCGAAAACTGCATCGGTATTAAGTGGGGTAAGTAGTCAATTTCTCGTTTAATAAACAAAAATAGAATTTAAAAGGCCGTAATACTATATACACACGTAGGTATATATAATATTTTTGTTTGATTATCGAAGGGTATTACGGTCCTGGAAGGCCGCCCCGGAGGCCGGATAAATAGACCAGCTGATAGCACCGGTATCGATTTTGTGCCTCTGCCATTACCTATCACAAGCGGACTAAACAAAGCACTTACGTGTACAGGTCCTCTTCGGAGCTCAAACAATTTGTGGCTTCAACTAGAATAGTGTTCATCACTGTAATATATTGAGAAATCACAATTTTATCACCGGCTTTAACTTTGAAACGAATTTAGTTTGAACCGAGTATTAGTCATGTTTACACCGGCCGGAGGACACCGTCAGAATGGTGATGTACAATGATAATCTCCGTTTTTATTTGAATCGAATAAGAATATTTATCTTAATACCTAAGTTAGGGAGTGAAAATCTGTGTAGGCACATACCGGATGCCCGGGGAAGTGACCTTACACAGGGGGTACGTTGGCGCGTAATGTATTCAATACGTTTACGTCTTTGCCTATTTAAAATTCAATAAAGTACATATATTAATGTGCGAATTGTTTGCGTGAAATGTTTGTCAGGAGTCGGGTGCGTTGACGTCGTGCTTATCAAACGTTAATTATCTGTGTTAATGGTTACTCTGTACGCAAATCTAAGCAAATGCTGTTTATCTCTTGATTGTTCTACTTTGCAATGTAATTAATGCGTACAAATGTTAACTGTGGGTAATAATTGTCCCCGCATCTGGGGTACCGGCGTTAAACTCGAATTGTTACCACCACTTAACTACCCCAGAGCTGGGTGTCTATGTAATTTTTTACATGTGTACCCACAAAACACTATATTGTAGTATGACGTTACTAAAATCTGTATGTAAGTAAGCCATAATTTGTATTTTCTGCGGCAACTTGACAACCGCAATTCTTCCATGAAGTCTATTTCAATTCAATATTGATTACTAAATACTGCTTAGTGAGCTGGAAGCCCTGTAAATATGAGGATTCCATAGGTCATAACATAGCAATTAGGTGCCCTACGCGAACAGCTGCCGCCATTCCCACGGCAGGCGCTCGTCATCTAACGGAATATGCAATCATTTAACTCATGGCTCTCCGTCTAATATTAAAGGAAAAACCTCGATCGTGTAATTGCATTTATGGTGTCACCCATTATTATATAATTATATGTTTCTCATGAATTTATCTGTCGTTTTAGTGCCTTCAACACCCTCTGGTTTTAATTCCTCAGCGAATAAATATACTTGTCACACATAGTAAATAAATAAATAAATAAAAGTGAATCAGGTGACTTGCAGAATGGAGCCAACGGTGAGAGCCGGGAGTCGCTGTACTAGGCGTAGGCAAAAGTTTTGTTTCTATTAAACCATCGTTAAATATTAAACATTACAGAGGTTTTAATTACTTATAGATATTGTATTATTATTACAAACCGAAACGTACAAATAAATCTTAATATCAAAATATTCTTATACAATATAATAAATAAATAAATATAAATCTTAATTTATAACCGATGTGCCCGGTTTTCCGTTTTCATTTGTAAGACAATAATGTGAAGATGTTTATAAAGCACTTAACAATCCTCCTCCTCGCGTCGTTTTCCTCAATGCTGAAGGAAAAGTGATTCATAGGGTCGTGACCTCCCCTATGAATCACTTTTTCTTTGATAATGTTGCGCCATCAGGATCTGTTCTCAGCAGCGCATCTTGGACTCTGGTATCGAGAGTGGTGCGGACTTGATCGGACCATCGTATCGGGCTTCGCCCTCGTGGTCTTTTACCCTCAATCTTGCCAGTTATAATTATTTTTTCTAAATTATCACTACTTTTTCGGGCTATATGACCGAAATACTCAAGGACTCGTTGGAGACAGATAGAGGAGAACCTGGTAGTGACATTGAGTTCCTTCAGTATAGACGCGTTCGTCCGCTTCGCCGTCCATGGGATACATAAGCACTTAACAATACATAAAAATTATTTATTAAAAGCCGTGGTGGCCGAGTGGCTCGAGCAGTTGCCTGCGACACAAAGATCGCAAGTTCGAATCCCGACTGTACCAATGAGTTTTTCTGAACTTAAGTACAGTGGTTAGTCACACCATGAGCTTTACGTTGAAGGAAAACATCGAGAGGAAACCTGCATACGTCTGAGAAGAAATTCAAAGGCGTATGTTTAGTTGTGCTTGAGTAACGGCGATGGACTCGCCATCTGTCACGTTGGCACCTAATATACCTCTGGCGGAAAGTGGGCGTGTGGGTATTACCTATACACCTCTGCCTACCCCTTCGGGGACCCTTGTGGAATGGCGTGAGTATATTTTTTATTATTATTAATTTAGCGTAGTAGTGAGTCCTCGCTATAATAAAAACATCACTAGCGACCATCTTACGTTATCATAACGTCTACAACCCATACGTTGAACGCGCATGGGTGGTGTACAGAACATATAATATTTATTGAGAGTCCCGGTGGATGAGAGGTTTAAGTAGTCATCTGGTTCAGGTTATGGTCGCAAAAAAAAATCGCTGTAGTGAACTTAAATCACACCGAGTCTTTTTAATGTCAGCCAGAGAGAATAGGGTGCCAGTTTTCTCAAGACTCAAGACATATCCATCAGTCTAAGAAAAAATGCATGTAAAGAAAATAAAAGACGCACAAACGTGCCAATAATTTTACAGATGTTTAAGTCTCCTCGCGACAGTGCACAGAATGTCAATGGGTGACGGACTGGATTGCAGTCGAAGGTCCCACTCACTCGATGATTGACATTGAGACACACGATTTATCCAGAGAAATTAACTTTGCTCTTCATGTGTGTATATTCCTACTGTGTGCAATATCAAAATATCGCTTGGAACTGTACTCTCCTATACACTGCTGTAGCTAAGCCCGTGTTTTTCCAGCGCTAGGTTTAATTTATAATTATTATGCTAATAGCAGTGAAATCAATTAAATATAAATAATGAGAAATCAAACGAAGCCCCATTACAAAGTCAGTGTGCCTACGGAGGGTGCGTAGGGCGCATGCGCCAGATTAACCTTGAATACACTTCCTGGTTCATGGACAGAGAAGCGCGTCGCCGTCACCTGCCTTCTAGGTCAATGTGTCTATGGCGCGCACTTATTGTATATTCTTTTATGGGCTCTCATAGCTCAGAGGTACATCTCCAGTAGACGACAAATTCATAGTCAGCTTAATTACATTCAATGTCTAGATATCTTAAATTAATCTTACTATGATTAATCTCACGATCTATCTCAACCGTGGAAACTGCTAATTTGCTATGTATAATATACGGTTAAACAAGCAAGCATCCTGCGTAATAGCACCTATGCTTTGATTTAGAATGACAAATCTCCCCACAGCTGGTAGCGAGAAACTAAGTACTAACTAACTGCTAACATACGTTTAATGTCGTCCTAAGCCGTTTTAATGTCAAGGGAATTAAACGTTCATGGTCGGTGAGTTGTCTGGGCTTGAAGTTGTAAGTGTCCTGTATACCTACCACTGATAATGTTCCTACTCGCTTTTTTTACGAACCTGGGTTACGGTTATTGAAGTTTGCTACTGAAACACAATTGCACAACTATCATAACATTTTAAACATACAAAGGTTTAATATTAAATATAGAAAAATAACCTCCGGCCACAAATCCTGGGCATCGGGATGGCACGCCCGCCGCCGTTGCCTTGACGACAGCGTCCCAGGCGCACGGGCCCTGACCCGACGCCCCAACATTCGGGAGCACAAAGCACGCGCCCTCCTCCTTGAAACTTTGCGTGGGCACTGAGGATTTCGTTGTTTGGATTGACAGTTTTACATACTTATCTACGTAATTCAGACTTTTTCTCTTTTTATTATACATATAAGCCAACTGTGCTCCGCGGCTTTACCTGCGTAAAATTAAATTTTAATGTTTGATTTTTTTTCTGTCTCATATATCATTTATATAATCCAATCTATATTTATGTCAAATTTCATCCAATTCCTTTAAGGAGCTTTTGCGGAAAAGGGAAACAGACATTCCCACAAGCTTTCGCATGTAACCTTTGTAAGACGTAAGAGAATATCACTTTAGAGTAAGATTTTTAAGTCTCTTATTTCGTAATTTGAACTTTGAACTATTATTATTTATTAATGACTGCATTGATGCTGGGGTGTGTTCGGTTACCCACACAACGTGCCAAGGCGTAGTCCAGGAGGGCACCGGTACATTTCTCGGGGACCCCACAGCCCTCCACCGTGACATGTGGTTTTAATGAGTATGTACCACATAATACGGTCGAGAAACTGTGACTTAAAATAATTAAAGGTATCGATACCCATGTTAATATCCCCAATATAGGTCAAGTTTATCAAGGTGGTGGCCGAGTGGTTCAAGTAGTTGCCTGCAACACAAAGATTGCAAGTTCAAATCCCGACTGTACCAATGAGTTTTTCTGAACTTAAGTACAGTGACTAGTCACACCACGAACTTTACGGTAAAGGAAAACATCTAGAAGAAACCTATATACGTCTGAGAAGAAATCCAAAGGCGTATGTATAGACGTGCTTGTGTTAGGTACGGCAAAGGATTCGCCAACTGTCACGTTGGCACCTAAAATATATCTCTGGCGGAGAGTGGGAGTGTGGGCACTACCTATACAGCCCTGCCTACGCCTTCGGGGGCCCTTGTGGGAAGGCGTGGGGATATTATTTTATTATTGTTCATAATCCTTCCGTCAAGTTGTAACATACAACTTGACGGAAGGATTGGATTAGGAAGAAAAAACAAAAGTGCGCCAATTGAAAGAATTTTGAATTTTGAAAGGTTTTTTTTTAATCATTTCACCAGATTGTATTAATGGTATTAAAGTAGTAAGTTAAATAATCAAACAGTATCCACATAAATAAAAAATAACTATTCCGCGCGGACGAAGTTCATAATACATATACGCTATTACGCTACGCTACTATTACTTACGAAAAACTGAAAATAAATAATAATTATAAATATAGTAATATTAAAAATGCAAAAAAAGTAAATGGCGAATTACAAGTACAAAACAAAGTAGGTTTGGCTATACGCGAAATACAAAATTAATAATTTTTCGTAAGCTCTGGGAACTGAACAATAACTTTTTTGTAAAATTACACGCGAACGAATATTTCTATAGTTTAACTCTTACTAAGCGGACAGTTGCCGAGTCTAATATGATAGGGTTTTATATTCGTTCCGGGTGATAGGTTGATAAGGGAGAATAGATAAAGCCAATTTTGCCAAAAGATGACCGTCTGGTCTAGTGGTTAGAGCTCCTGACTGCGAAACTTGAGGTCGTGGGTTCGAATCGCGCTGAGGGCAGATATTTGTGGGATGAACACGAGTATGTGTACCCTAGTCTTGGATGTCCTATGTATTTATATACATAAATATATATATATATAAGTAAATATATCGTTGTCTAGTTACCATAACACAAGCTTTGCTTACTTTGGGACTAGGTCAATTTGTGTGGAATAATTGACCCAGGTATTTATTATTTATTATTATAATTTATTTTATTTCATATTGTATAAGTATATGTCTTTATAAACTAAGTCCCCAATATCACGTGGACGATAACTCCTGGCTTAGTTGCTATTCATCCCAAAAACTTCTCAGGCAGGCGTTATGATCTGTTATTACCTAAATGTCGGCCAATGGTACGGTAAGGTGAACTGAAGGAGTTACGTAAACTCTAAAACCAATAATGCAGCGATAGAAATAGCGCTTTATTATCTTACTTTATTCCTCATATGAGCTCAATCTGGAGAAGATTGAGCATTATAGACTATGTTCTGCCAGCGCAAAGTCGCTGTCCCCGTATGGAAATCAGAAAACAGAATGTATAACGCCTATTTGAGACACCTTGCGTCGATGGAGATTATAGAAAATAACATCTGTGCACCGAGCTATTAATAAATTCAAAAGTGGTTTGCCTACACAAAAATTGGATGATAGACCCCAACAGTAGATTACTTACATTCTGCTGAACATAAGTTAGTGATTAACCATACAGTAGCCCTACGGTGGAAAAAATATCGAGAATTAACCTGCATTCGACACAGTTTCCATCACTCTTCTCCTCTCCTATCTTGAAAACTTAGGCATTCGTGGTTTACCTTTGAAAATATTCAATGATTACTTGAATAACAGGCAACATAAAGTAATAATTGGTCAGACATCGATTAGTGGTGAGCTTAATGTTAATTACGCGGTGCCGCAAGGCAGTATACTTGGACTAACGTTCTTTCTAATGTACATAAAACGGTCTGTGTCCCTTAAACCAACCACAATGTATAAAACTGACAAATGCAGATGATACAATTTTACTTTTTTCTGGAAACAGTTGGGATGGAGTAGGTATTTAGTGTAGCTGAAAATGCCTACGCTACAGAATAATGTCCTTACGCTCATTACTGGCATACCTTTGCCTTGAGATCGTGAATTTCCTTCGCAATCCTTGACGATTAGATCCTAAACACGTGATTATTGCGACCCAAATTGCTGTGCCCATCTCTTGAGCGAACTGATACAACAAAAATGCCTTTGTGTGGTTATTGACCAAAGTTTCTAGTCACATATAGAGGTTCTTGCAGGCAATCCATGAGATTCGCTGAGACGTCGCTGACTACCATACAATCAAGGTTTACCATGCCCTATACCAATCATTGTTAGAGTATCACTTCTTTGGGTGATGTGGCTAAAGCTCACATGTTAAAGTGGGAACGAGCACATGCCTACATCTTCTATCATATTCGTCATTTGAGCTGTACAAGAAATTTGATGTGCTTTCAGTGAGGCAAATGTTTATCATGCACACAGTTATGAAAAAGCACTCCCAGACTCATCTTCTAAGCACGAGCACTTTACACTACTTTTGTGTTTTAGAAAACAGATAGCTACCTTTTTAATAAATAAAAAAATACTCGCTCTTCATAAATTTTGTGCGAAAAAAACAGTATACATTTTGTTTTTTTATTTATATAAAAAACTTCCTGCAAAATTATTTACATAGGCGGACTTAATGCCGTAGTCATTCTCTACCAGTCAACCTTTGGGTGATGCAGAGAAAGGTATGGCAGGCTATAGAGGGGATAAGAAACGGGAAATATTAATATGACTGAATATAAAACATTCAATATAATATCATAGATGTACACGCATAAATACATATATATATACTAATAAATAGATACCTATGTAAATATATATAATAATAAAATAGTAATACTAAACATATAATATAAATACTAAACTACACACCAATAATACATATAATAAATACATAAACATAAATAGATATCATATCATAGACATACATACCTACTATACAGAATCTGCATTGTGGTAGTAATACTGCTTCACTTTTGCCTTAAAAGCATCCCGGCTGTTGGACATCCTGATTTCCGGTGGGAGCGCATTCCAAAGTAAAACGGCTTGGACAGAAAAAGAAGAATGAACGAGGCTTGAGCTATGAGAAGGACAGAGAAGGAGACGATTGTCAGCAGAGCGTATGTTAATATCATGGTTTCGGCAACGATACTGGAAGTGAGAAGTAAGGTAAGAAGGGGCATAAGGAGACTGAAGAAGAGTGAAGAGCATCGTCACAGTCCGTAGACAGCGTCGCTGACGAATAGATAACCATGATAGTTGGGAGCGGTAAGACGAGACTTGATCAAACTTACGCAAATTGAAAATGAATCGAATGAATCAAATTATTGAGAAGCCGGTCCAATTTATTGAGTAGATCTGCATTCAGGTCGGTATAACACACATCACCATAGTCAACCATGTGGAAGATAAAAGTCTGCACAAGCATTGTCTTGGTTTTAGTAGGGAGAAGATTTCTTAACCTATAAAGAGATCGTAGTGTACCGGTCACCTTGCGACAAACGTCCGAAACCTGCGCTTGCCAGCCACCCTAGAGCAGCATCAATGTACAAACCGAGATCCTTCACCGTAGGGCTGATTGGTATAGTGGCCCCATTAAAAGCAATTGGAGCCAATACAGCCATATCCAACCTACTTAATATGCGGGAACTGCCGACTATAATTGCCTGTGTTTTCGCCTCATTTACGGCCAGGCCAAAGCGGTTTATATCATTGATAGCTTGCTGCAGATTTTGTTCACTGGCTTGTTAGTAAATTTGTAGGTCATCGGCATAAAAAAAAATACGTACAGTGAAGCTCGGAAGATAAAAGGTTAATAAACAAAGGAAATAGAAGTGGAGAAAGAATGCCACCTTGTGGAACACCAGAGCCCACGTGAACCGACTGCTGGCGTCCTTGAAGATAGGAACGGAACCATTCCAGTGATTTGGATGAGATCATAAAGTGGGAGAGAATGGATAGTAGGATGTCATGACTGACCATATTAAAGGCATTCGAGAAATCTACTAGGACAAGCACAGTTAACTTCTTGTCCTCAAAGCCCGACCTTATATCACCAGTCACTTTAAGGAAAGCAGAGACTGTACTATGACCAGGTCGGAAATCCGATTGAAGTGAGCTGAGTATATTATTCTTATGTATAAAAAAAGACAACTGTTTGTGGACACACCTCTCAAGAACTTTGGATAGAAATGGAAGAATGGATATGGGGCGGAATTGGTTAGGCAATGAAGGATTGGGTACTTTAGGCAGCTGACGAACAAAGGCTTTGCGCCATAAAGTGGGAAAGGATCCGGAATTCAAGGAGAAGTTAATTAAATGTGTGATCGCGGGAATAATTTAGTCTAGGATCATGATTATCATATATCTACTGATGTTGTCACAGCCCATAGCCTTAGAATGAATAGCGTATATGATTTTTTTAATCTCATCCGAAGTCACTGGAGAAAAGTTGAATAAACCAACGTTGGGAAGAGGTATGCCATTTATGTAGTCAACCGTTCGACTCATGGTAAGACGATCCAATGAAAAGGTAGTAGAGGTGAAATGTAAATTGAGATCGTCTAAACCAATCGACGACGGGAAACTAGAATGACGTGTTTTACCGACACCTAGAGTTCCAAGGAACTTCCAGATGTCAGCGGGAGAAGAAGAGGAAATATTATTGATTATGTGGTGGCGTTTAGCGTTACGTATCCTCTTATTGCACAGGTTTCTAGCCCAAGGAATCCCAGTTTCTATATATATATATATATATATATATATATATATATGTGTATATATTTTATAAAAGTATTTATATATATATATATATATATATATAAATACTTTTTTCTTCTCACATATAATTATACCTCATTGACATCCATTCCATATATTATCTTATTTAAAATATTTACACACACAACTACATTCTCTTCCATGACACGCACACACAAACACTTCTTCTTTTTAAAGTGCCACTCCATTACTGGAGGGTGGCCGACTTGGCCGTTAGCTCGGAAAACATCACCCTGTCTTGAGCCATCCGGAATAGTTGCTCTGTACTACAAACACACAGACATTTATTTATTTATTTCTGCCCACACGCACGAACACACACGCACACGTTATGTAAATGCCACCAGTCTCACGCAAAGCTAGTTTATATTTCCATTGTATCCTGTATACTCACATATTGTACGTTGTAATGAGGCATCAATAAAACATCAACATATTTAATAGTTGTGCTTGAGAAATGGCTAAGAACTCGGCATCTGTCATATTGGCAAATAAATATATCTCCAGCCTCCGGCGAAAAGGGAGTGTTATTACATCTCTACCGACCCATTGGGGAAGTCTTGTTGGAAGGCATGATTATGTGTGATTATTTGTATTCATACTCAAAACCGGCAAGCATGTATGAAGAAACTGATGAATGTGAAGGCTTTCCCTTCGTCCCCATTCATCAGTTTCCAGGTCTTTCCAGGTATGCAAGCCTGGAGAGTCGGTATAGGCAGAGGTGTATAGGTAATCTTAGGTGGCAACGTGATAGATGGCGAGTTCATCGCCGTTACTCAAGCACGACTTTTTTGTTGTTTGTCCTTCACCGTAAAGCTCGTAGTGTGTCTAATCACTGTACCTAAGTTCAGAAAAACTCGTTGGTATAATCGGGATTTGAACATGCGATCTTTGTGTCGCAGGCAACTACTTGAACCACTCGAGGTCCTCGAGACCTCATCGACACCCCAAAATCAGTTTTTATTTATATTGACCTCCGGGAAATCACATTGCATTCCTATTCTATCATATAATAGAAAATAATAATTTAGGTACTGCAAATCATTCTTTCCAAAAGACTGATATCCGTAGCATCAATATAATTTACACAAAAACTTTGTAGCCAATGAACTGTCCAAAGAAATTAGAATTTAAATGACACGTTTTGTCATGTCAAAATTACTCACGAACACAGATTTTAGCGAAAATTTAAACCGTAGGTAGTTTTAGTTTTTATTTTCGAATACAGTTATCGTTTTTTATTGTGAGAATGCAACGTTAAATCTCATCAAATGCAATATCAAAGACATTACCAGTCGCATACGCCTTTCGACTATGAAGAGGATATAGAGTCGATGTCTGCAAAAGTGATGGAAACTCGTTACTACGAAGGATGCGGGCGCGAAGGGCCAATTAGATGCATATTCTTGGGTGAATTCCATCCTGTGGCCGGCCCCAAGGTATCCTGTCAGGTACGCGGCATGGTTGCAACGATTTTACACTAACACGATGGCTGTATTTTTTACACTCCTTACTCTAACTTAAGCATCTTTCGCTAAGTGACAGTGATGCATTACCACAAAACGAGAATTTCTTAGAAAGTATTTCTTGTCTTGTGTTAGTCGAGAGAGTTCTAATATTATTAGTGAATTTTGGAATTGTTGGATAAATTAACTTTTGTTTGAACAAACTCATTGTAACACAATTACTCTGAAGGCACTACAAATCAGTGATATGTGAGTGTTACACGATGTGTTATGCTGTATAGATTTAACATGCTTTAAATATTGTTACTACTAAACATTTTGAACTGTTATTGTACAAGTCTGTCATTTTCATGTTTTCAGTTTCCCGAAGACTATATATCCAAAGAAGTATTTGACTCGATCAGTGCCTACATCATTCCAAAACCTCAGATACAAAAATGTACTATGACAATGTAAGTTTTAAAACTGATAATGAATCTGGCTTGTCTTTGAATCCTGCTGGAGAAATAGATGTCTAGTGTATCTGGGTTGATCCATCCATCCAATTATATGTCAGTTCTGAAATATTAATGTTTGATCACAGTGTCATGTTGATAGTTGCATGGTTGCTCTCATGCTTTCCGTGTCTGTCTGTCTGTCCTTTAAACCTTTTACTCCTGCTAAACTACCCAACCAATTTTGATACAAATCTTGCAGTAAATTTGATATTTATTTTAGGAATATACAACATACCCTTATTAAGTTTTTATGTCAGTAGAATTAATCTATATAACAAAGGCCTCAAAGATTGTGCACAATTTTCCACATCTAAAGTATTCAAAGAGATGAATACTATGGGGGACTTTGTTTTCCAACATATATGACTATATCAGGATAACTTTGTGTTTGTCCATAGAAATGCCCTGGGCCACAAAATAGTAGGCTACCCAATTCGCATTGACAGTGCCCGCTATGAGCGCAACGTGTACCTGTTCAACCTGTGCTTTGTGTGCGACAGTTGGTCCAAAACAGTGCAGTATGAACCTGTTGTGAAAAAACTTGGTGAACACTTGGTGAGGAAATTTGGATAATAATAGATGTCTTTACTAATTTATTTTGACATTGGCCACAAAATAAAAGCGAAAGTTTCTATCCAGCAGACTGTACCAGTAAGTTGTTTCTGAAATAAAATACAGTTATTTATCACATCTCATAAACCTGCATATGTGTCTGATGAAATTGACACAGTCATCTAAAAAAATGGCGATGTCGCATCTCTCTCAAAGGTGCAAAGTTATAAGAATATAAAGCTTTATACATATAAGATATCTTACTCTAAGCAATACAGTATATTTTGTAAACTAGAAAAATTTATGTGACAGACACTTATGGAGGAAGAGACAGGATTTGTGTCAAATGCCTCAAGCAAGCTGCCGACCCTGCTTGCTCACCTACTGCACGATCTGAACACTTACCGCAAAGCTACTTTAGTAGGTACGTTGAAATAACATGACCTAAATACTTATGCTTCATTGATGTCAGTTTGTAGCGCCTCACGCATTATTGCAGCTTGCTTGTCTAGTTCTTTAGTGACATTGTACTGTTGCACATATGTTTGAAACTGCTGGTAGTTTTTCTTGCCAAGAATTGAATACAGAGACAAGCCTTGTATGCAAGAAGTTACCGGATGCTGCAAGTGGTCCGGTTCCGGTAACCATGCACTCTAAATGGACTGCATCGTTTTTGCCACACACTTCATACAGATTTTTGCATTTGAGAGGAAATTGTTTGATGTACGGAATGTTTGTATAGCATGATATCGCACAATCTCTCTGCACTCAACAATTTCTCAGAGATGCACCCTGAATGTTTGTTGTTTTTAGTGAATGAATGGATGCATACTCTGTGTGTTTGGAGTTCTGCAAGGGGACTGTTTTCTTGTTAGTTTACGTAATGCTTATTTTGAGTAGTAAATACGTATAAATATGATTATATATTATTGTTTTTGTACCTTGTCTTTCACAAGCAGAATTTCTAATGTAAAATCCAAATGGTAACAACACACACACTAACGTGATTGGTCACATTGATTGTACTTAATGAAGTAAAGATTTAATTGCACTATTCAAGCTATGCACAGCGGATTGATGCAATACTTTGTATTTATTTGCAAAGGAGGGCAAGCTATCTGCCTCGTACCACCAAGCACGGTACCCACATGTCAACACGACAACGAGGTACCGTCCCGGTCGATTTCTCAAAACCCGATCTCTTTTGAAAAGATTTTAACTCGTGCAAATGGTAAGCACATTGAATTGACTACGTTTATAATTATATATAATGGTGGATGTATTGGGAGACTTGTAGTCATGTCTCGCGCATAGTGCGCTGCGTGGATCTCACTGTCGTACTGGGTGCATGCGTACGCCAATGTGGTCACTTGGACACACTTACATTACAAGTAGGGCCTCTACACGTAACATCTAATGTGTACTGAATTATAACACACTGAGTTTGCGTATGGAACTCCCTGTCGGCTGGCAGTCGAACATCTGAAAGCTGAAGCTCTCACTATTGAAGCTGATGCGAAAATGCTTGCTTCTGATTTCGCCTTCGTTCTAGTACACGGCCGTAGCGACTTTGACGTATCCTAGTGATTGTTGTACCTATCATATGTACCTCCGTAACTTTGTGTTTTGTGCTAATTCTGATATATCCCTACTGTGAATGTGCATAATAACCAAGATGTCTACTATGTAGTTAGGTAGTAGAATCCTTAACTAATCACCACTGTTTTTAACTAAAATATTATTTTACATTTTACAACGTAAGCTGGTATGCGTATCGCTAGAATGCAGCTTTGAATTAAATAAATTGGAATGATCTGCTAGAGGGGGACACGGTGATGCACCTAAAGGTGCTGGAGGTGAGGAAGGACCCGGCGCCGGTGCACGACCACGACGTGCCGGTGCTGGTCGCGTCCGTGGGGCTGCCCAGCCCCGGCCGCCAGCGGCGCCCCGCGCCCGCCGAGGGGGAGCTCGAGCACCAGGAGCATCTGGACGTGGAGGACGAGGAGCCCTTCCAAGTGGACATGGACGCCGACTGGGATTTGACCACCAGACAGGTTAGTTGTACACGCTCATATGAGCCACTGGAATCATGTATAACGTATTGTTGGCGACGCCCCGTTTGTTTGTTAGCAGTATAGTTACAGGACTATTACTACTAATAGAGGGTAGTACTATAGGCCTGTCAGAAATAGTGTACTTTATAACCCGGCAACTTACAAATTAGTTAGTTACGTCAGTTCAGTAAGTGTTCAATTATGAATTAACAAAAATATGCCGAAATAAACATCACGTACACATGCATACGTATTAGACGATGCCGAGATCACCGGCGTCCAGCTGTATTTAAAGAGGGCTGTAAGTACTTTGTGTGTTAATGTATTATTGTTGCTTCTAGCTGTTGCCGTACATCAATGGTTATAATCACATCTCGAAAATCGCAGCCGACACCAACGTGGAGAAAACACTCGTCAAATCCTGCATACAGAACTTGGTTTACTACGGAGTGGTTTGTTGCACCTTACAATTGTCTATTGATAGCTATATACATACTTTGTACTATGTACTCTATATTATACACATTGGCTTTGTTTAATGTGAGCAGTTGAGGAAAGCCATTAAGTGTGCCTCATGCGCGACAGGTGTCGCTGATCCCGCTGGTGAAGTTCAGCAACATGTACCGCGCCACGCCTCACCTCAGCCGGATGTTCTCCGACACTGAGCTGCAGAAGTCCTGCCTCTCCTTCATTACCAAGGGCTGCGATTCTAAGGATAAGGTATTATGCCACTACACTATCATACTCACATTGTTACGCCTAATTATTCGATGTTCCAATTCCAAAGAAGAGAAGATGGTAAATATACTCTCAAGAACAGGGCGTCTTAGAGGCCATTCGGTAGATTTAAAGTAGAAATAAAATACATGTCCTACATCAGTATTTGTAAGATGTATTATTCATTACATACGGACAAATTTGGCAATTTTTTACCAGTAACCAGTTTTAGGAAAGGTTTAGTCGGACTAAACCATTATTACGCATAAACCAAAGAGTTTTCCATCTCTCAGTGTTATAAGAATAAGAGAAGAGTAAGTAATACTTTTATCCCCCTCTCCCTTCGAAATAAGGTCATGAAGAGATTTTGAGAAGCTCTCTCTTCTCAGGACCCTTACATAATTAATTTAATCGACTTTCACCACTGGCTTTACTCCTTTCGGGAGCCCCTGTGGGAAGGCGTGAAGGATGTATGTCATGTATGTACATACATACATATCATCACGCCGAGTCCCTAACGTGGTAGACAGAGAGTATAGAGCGCCAGTTCTCTCTAGACTTATATACATCTTTGGCTTCGTCCACATCATCAGTCTCTTCATACAAGCTCGTAGGTTTGTGTGTTTGTATGATTATTATTAACAAGTGTTGTAAATGTATGTATGTGTATGTAATGTAACTCCAGCCAACGCTGTCGGAGGTGCTGGGCATCCTGTGCTCTCTGCAGCAAGGCAGCACGCTGCGGTCCGTGTGCGACCGCTACCGCAGCGCGCACAGCGCCGCATTCGACGTGCGCCGGCTCATCGTGTTCGCGGTCATGCACTCGCTCATCATATGCCTGCGAAGGTATCCGCCCCGCACACTTACATATAAGCAGGACACCTTAACTACTACACCATCACGAGTTAACGACACACACGGTGCCTAGGCATGTAGGACAGGTGCTCCACCGCGTGATTCATTAATTAAATTAAGCAAATTTATATAAATAACGCATTGCAATTTAGCTTAATGCATAAAACTTATACCTGAATTATATATATTTTTTTATTATTAATAAATTCATTTACAATAAATACATTTTAATTAAAAATAAAAAGCCGTGGTGGTCGAGTGGTTTGAGCAGCTGCCTGCGACGCAAAGGTCGCAAGTTCGAATCCCGACTGTACCAATGAGTTTTTCTGAACTTAAGTACAGTGATTAGTCACACCACGAGCTTTACGGTGAAGGAAAACATCGAGAGGAAACCTGCATACGTCTGAGAAGAAATTCAAAGGCGTATGTATAGTCGTGTATAGTCGTCCTACCCCTCGGGGACCCTTGTGGGAAGGCGTGAGGATATATTATTATTATAATGAGAGTTACTCGCTTTAATAATGTTGTCAAATCACAACATTACAACTCCTAGAAGACAACTGTTCTATTTTCCGAGAAACCATATATAGCCACATGTATGTCATCTGTGCAACTAACCCCATATTGAACGCCAGATACCCGGTGTACATAAAGACCCCCGGGCGGCTTAACGGGTACAACCCCCGGGATCCAGTGAAGGGCATCAAGCGGCTGTTCACGGGGCGGCATTGCACGGATGAAATATGCTGCCTGGGCCGCATCGACCTGCCTACCCTCGACCAACTCATCGAGGACGATCCTAACATTGCCGTCATATGGCGGTAGGTTTGAAATCATCTCATATTATACATTTGCCGGGCGGGTATTCCAGTCACCCAATGTGTCAACATTATTAGTGAGCATGTGACGCAAAAATGGGGTTGCGACAATTTGTATGTATCCACCGCGTCAGTATAACCGCCCGGAATAAGTTTTGCAATTAAAAAGATAGAAACCTATTGAAAAATATTGATAATTCATTGTGATTACGGGGTGATACTCGAGGATAGCGTATTTTGATGGAAAGCTTTATTTATATGAGTTTCAATATGTATGGTAGGTATAAGTCGGGCAATTTATCAAGATATATTGTGGCTCACCCGCTGCGCACACACGTACTAGCAGACTTTGCAAGTGGTTATACATCCACCTTAGTACATACTCACTATGCGTATGTCCTATAATAGTTCACTCCCATGTTTTACCAGCCAGTGTCGAGCCCGTGGCCTTATTATAAGAACAAATTGTACTTATACTGTCGTGATGTAAATCAAGAATGAAGAGTTCAAACTTGTGCTGTGAAGTGTGTTTATACAGGTTGATTTTTAGATAGTGTTTTGTAGGTTTTGTACTGTTGCTCTTATAATGATTGTTGAGAGTGATCTTCCCGGCATGAGTGTCTGTCTGTAGCCAGACTGTATGAGTATATATGTCGTCATATACATTATGGCTATACTATTGTTAATTATTTATTTAAATGCCGAACGTAGGTTTGTAGAGGCCAGCGGTCGACTGCTGATTGGTTGAAACCAAATTTATTTATAAGTGTATTTATGTTACTTGAAATACAATGAACATACACACGCGCATTAAGAAACAAGTATTATAATTAGTATTTATTGCAAAAATAAAATTAAACAAGCAAATAACTTAAAAATTTACTTACAATCTGTAATTAATAGCTGTGAACTTAGTATTAAGAAATTTTACCGTAATGGCGGCATACGATGAGTTAAGGTAAATTCCAAGTGATTTTTGTGTTTGTAAGATACTTTTTTTGGGTAATAAGCTATGTTTTAGTAATAGTCGCTCTCTCTCTCAGTCCGCGCTGTGTTCCGTCTTGCTCTAGCAGCCACCTTGAAAGATGCCAATTCCAATAAGTTTCTTTGAGCGATTCACGTTACACCGCTTTATGTCAAAATCCCGGCCTTCACACATTACAGATGGGATGCATGCATACACTCTGCACAAGTACTCACTCACCACACCAGGAGAGGAGTCTCCTGGTGTGGTGAGTGAGTAGTTACCTAATCTGTGTGACCGGAAAAGTAGGAAAAAATACTGAATGATCCCATGGATGTTCCCTTGGGCATTATGTTACTATCGCAAGGTTGTGCCCTATCCCGCTCAACAAGTGCGGTATCGCCAAGGTAACCGTTTACCATTATTTTCCACATAACCAAGTAAAATGCTAAAGCAAGACCGAACCTCAGAACGAAACTTTGTATAAGCCTGTATTTATTACAGTTTAAAAATGTATGAAGACGCACTGCCAATGTGTCATTTAATTGTATTAATTATATGAATTGTTCCTCTGCCAGTATTATAACCACTGCAACCGTCTGTAAACATATTGGTGAGGTTTACTTGCTACGCATAGAGTATTACACTATGATGGTATGATTATATAGTAAAACATCATTTTAATGTTTTTATGTTCGGCCGTCTTAATGTACGTATACTTTTAATCTTATCCAAAGCCCCATTTTAACAGATATTTTTTTATAATTCTATCAAACTGTATTTCACCGTATTTTCTCAAAATCAATCATTAGCACTGCAATGGTGCACGTGCCAGGGTTTGTGTTGGCTGGTCTGCACATAATCCTTTATAATTAGTAACTTTACTGATATATACTATTATATGTTTGATCCTGAGCAGCTGTGTGTAATGTGTTACACACCTGTCTAAATGGTTAGGGATCGTGTTTTCACACCGCGGGTAGCACTCGCCATTATTAAATATCGAAAACAGGAGACACAAAATAGCTTTAGGTAATCCCAGTTCAAATTACAGACAGCCCATTTTCGAAGTAAAAAAATATTGACGTCCAAATCAACCGTAGTGAGATTATATTTAGTTAAGTAATTCGGTTCCTTTTTATTGGATAAAGTTATCATTGGAATTTAAATTAATAGGAATGTTTAAAATAAAGTGTAAAATAAGGTATTGGTATGAGCGGTATTTCTTTTGTTAATATTTAAATGGCGCGTTTAGGGTGTAAGGTTCACTCATGAACAGGGCTCGGGCTTTGTTCGTGCAAAGATCTATGGCGGCTGGCGGTGCGATTGGTGTAATTATATGTAAGATTGTATTGTCTTGGGGGGCTTTCCAACCATACATACAGGATGTCTTGGAATTGGAACTATTGCTCGAATATGCAATGGGGCACATTGAAAGGAAACAAAATATATTACAAGTATGTAACGGAAATTTTGATTTTTTTAACCATATTTTCGCATATTTTCTGCTTTTACGATAAAGTTACACATGTAAAATCTAATTACGTTTTTTTTTTATCCCATAGTCTTCCGGAGTGAGTATAATTCCCGTTAATAATTGTTCGATTTATCTTTGTACATATTTGGTTTTATTGTATGTTCATGAGTATACATACACAACTCACGATGCCTTCTAAAAGACAAATTGTCTATTTTCTGAGACAGCCTGTATGTACACCATCTATTTGAGATTAGTTTTTACATTACAGTTTTTTTAGTAATATGTATTTTCCATACAATGATAGTGCAGGCTAAGGATGTTAAATCAAATATATTTATAACTAGAAAGGAAGTATCTTTGTAAATTGTGGTCTTGCCACATGAAGCCGCTTCAGTGCAATGCTTGAACATCACTTGTCTCTGCCTCAAACTGTATATTTGTAACTATTGTCTATGCTATGAATAGATGCTTTCTATACATTAGCATACTAATATGTAAAGATATATTTGGGTGCTCGTCACAGATGGCGAATCCGTCGGTATTTTTCCATCACGATTATTTATATACGTCTATGAATTCATTCTCAAAGAGTACTTTTAAGTGTAATCAGACAACGCCTAACTAACCATTGTATATACCTAAGTGCCCGCCTCCCAGAGGGGGCCTGGACTAGTGGTTAGAGCTCCTGACCGCGATACCTGATGTCGCGAGTTTGATTCCCGCACATATTTATAGGGGCAGATATTTGTGTGATGAACACGAACATTCGTACCTTAGTCTTGGTTGTACTAAGTATTTATTTATATATATACATATATATATATATCTATATAAGTAAATATATCGTTGTCGATTTACCATAACACAAGGTTTGCTTAGTTTGGGACTAGGTCAATTTGTGTGGTATTGTCCCAAGGTGTGTATTTATTATTATGTACAAATGTTGTAAACGTGTGCTGTCCGCTAATACTCACTAATTGCGTCCACTATGCTTTTGCATGCTCAATATGACCCATCGACTGTCACGTGAAGTTCGCTTTCAAGCCTCTTCTAACATATCCCCAAGGCCTCTCACTGTGTGCTACTATATAAGAGATATTACGCTGCACCCGCAACTGGCTTGCACTGACTTATGTCAATTAAACATATTGTATGATGTTCGTAATGGAAACAACAACTCGATGTGCCAACAACGAGAAATATATAATTAAAGTATATCTACCTATGTATGTATAAGTTTTCTTTCAAATTATATCCCTTGTTAATAGCCAAGACGGGACTAGCTTTTAATTACAAGAAATGTCTGAGTCGATGTGAAAATAACAAGAAAGAACTGTTCCACCAGCCCGTATATGGAGTCACCTACGTACATATCATCCCTAGAGAGGCTTGTATACCTGTCTCGCTTCATCCTCATTCAACAGTTTTATTAATGATTACGCTTCTATAACGTCAATAAATTAATGTTAATTAGTACCATCTGTGCATCTCTACGAATTCGGCCGCTTACTGAAGACAAGCATTCGTCTATAGAAATGGCTTTCCTTTGAACTAGGCCAACCCGAATGTTATTTAAGTAAAGTAAGAAACAATGAGCTGTGAATGTAATGTATCACCTATTTATTACCTTTATGTAATCGTAAAGTAGTCCGATAGTGTCGCCTAGATTATAGCGAGTTTTGCGACAAATTGTAACAGATAGCCATTACTACACCTTTGATGTGTTGCCGCCCGAGTCCCTCCTATATTGCTCCTGGGACTGGGCCTGGTAACATGATACAAATACCTACTTAATGAAAACAATAACATTATGTACAAGAACAAACATAATATGAAATGTTCCGAGTAATAGCTTCTATAATTTAAATATATGCCGGCATGTAATTTGAGCGCTGTGCGACAGAGAGAGCACTATCTTGTACCATGCGTTATTGTATAGCTCTCTCTGTCATATCGAGCATCACACTACGTGCCAGCAACTGTAATGATCACAGTATTGTTTTGGTGGTGCGACGCTTAAGTTGTATTCGTCTTTCCTATAATTATGCTCTTAATACAGTTAAACATAGTTGTAATTATGGTCTTACTACAGATAAGCTACCAACAAACTCTATCCTGAGTAATGTTTGTTCCGCCAGCCCATAAATGTATCCATGTAGCGGGCGTTTAGAGTGCTTGCTTGCAGACTAGACTATGCCGAGATGCAACTTATACAATTGATGTGTTATCGAATGGTACAAACAGTGTGATTACAGAAATTAGATGTTGACACCGACTCGACATATGGTTCTAGTTGAGATGCCTCACAAACAATTTATTTTTTATACTAATAATTATAAGCACATAACAATTGTGGCCTGTGCGTGGCACATGTGCTGGTGGCAGGTGTACATCTAAGTATTTCTTAATTATATACTAATATAATAATCGCTTACATTTTTTATGAGAAAATTTGTGAAACGTTAAGGATTTTAAGTATTATCACTTTATATCGTATAAAATTAAATAGAGTTAGAGTTGCGTTGATTGGTGATTGAAATTGTGCTTTTTCAAGTTATCTTATAAAACCTGGTGTGTACCATATAGCCCTTGTCCTTATTGGAATAGAGCCACACGCTCAGCCATACACGCTGCTATCTGTCTAAAGCGCAGGTTATGTTTTTAAAGTCGTGTTATCACAAAGTTAGGTAGTCTCAAACATACTGTTATATTGGAAGCTTTCAATGCGAATTGTTATGTTAGTTTAAGAATATTTGTTTAATTCGTGCGTCCAAATTAAAAAGATAACATTCTTATTTCTATCAACTTGTTTGTAACTTAAAGGGTGTAGATTCGGGTCTTTTTAATTTATTTACTTCATTGTTAGTATAATAACAATACACTGTAGGCAGTTGAAATATTACAGTTATTTTATTGATCACCCATCCTTGTCCCTTTGTCCTTTGAAATGCATTGAGAGGATCCATACATCAGGGGTTAGTACATGTGACTGAAAATGTCGAATAGTTTTCCAATTTAGCCGTGTCATTGTTGCGATGCGGAGGTGGTGGTCGTCGCGTGGTCGAGGGCGCGGTTGAGGCGGTCAATGTGACGCAGCTGCCGCAGAACGAGACGGACGTGCGAATCGCGCAGAGCACGCACTACGCCGAGCCACTCTCCCGGCTCGTCGCGGCTATCTGGAATACACACGGTGTCCCACAGTACAAAATACAACAGTTGTCTTCTAGAACTTATAGGGTGTTGTGACTATAGCCGCATAACGTTGCAAGAGCAGCAACAGCTCCACAACATTATCAAGGGAGTAATACTTAGAGATTACTATCTATGTTTTGGAGTGAGTTTTTGATTTTCTGAAACTATTAATAAGATAAAAGAATTAAAAGTAGTTAAATTATAATAATTAGTTAATAAATAATATAAAATATCCTCACGCCTTCCCACAAGGGTCCCCCGAAGGGGTAGGCAGAGGTGTATAGGTAATACCCACCCACTTTCCGCCAGAGGTATTTATTTATTTATTTTTGTATATTTGGTGCCAACGTGACAGATGGCGAGTCCATCGCCGTTACTCAAGCACGACTATACATACGCCTTTGAATTTCTTCTCAGACGTATGCAGGTAGTTAAATTATATGTATATGTATATATATATATATATACCTTTATCGTTACAGCAGTTCACATCACATCACACACATCACATATTTATGTTAGTGTCCCATTTCCTGAGACACGGCAAATAGATATACATACATATAGGTATCACTAGCTGAATATCGTAGATACATACATATATCTACGATGTGTGTTGAAAAATGCCCTCTTGGAGCTATAATATTACATTCCGTTCCCCATCAGGTGGGCCGTGTGCTTGTTTGCCACTCTTGTTGTATATAAAAAATATTATACTTACTATGACTTTTCACAGTGCCTTCCAAATCTCCAGCGTCCGTGGGCCTGCAAGTAAATAGGACGAATACAATGGACTTAGGTACATACAATTGATGAGAAACAATAACGATTATTGCTGGTACTTCTGCGCCCTGTATATGTTTAGGCTTTATTCAGACAATTTCGCAGCAGCTTTCAATATTATTAGTATAGGTTCAACGTCGGTTGCAAGGGAGGGAAGGGAAGGTAATATGTATCGCTGTTGACTTACACTTGCACCGGTTCCTGGATAGTAATTTTTCCAACAGATTTGATATCATGGCTGACGGGGTCAGGCTGAATAGGTGCTGCTGGGACAGTTTTCGGGGCTTGACTTGGGGCTGCATGCGGGTGGTGTGAGGCAGAGCACGTGGCCAATGGTGGTGGTGCGGACGTCACCGACTCACTGATGAAAATACAATAAAACATAATTATCATCCCGCTGAGTCCCTCACGGGCTAAGCAAAAAGATTATTAATAAACTCTCACTCCATTTACCGACTTCTCGCTGCCATCATTCGCAATACTTTCTCATTCTCGCCACTCTTTTTACATGCTCCCCAGCTTACCTACTCGTCGCGATGCTAAACATAAAAAGTTTTTATCCCTAGAGTATATATAATTATGTATATCTTTACTTATTAGTATATATTTACATATCAAAGTAGTTTAGGGAAACAGCATCAAATTACGTGTTGTCCCTTGAATGTGTATATATGTGATAGGTAGGTAGGTACCTACAGAATGACCCAAGCACTGTGCTTATCGTGCAGCTCTACAATTTTCTGTCAGAGGTTTTCATTAAAGACGACACGCTACTAGGGGAAACTGATTTCACTTCTATGCACAGAGAAAGTAGAACAACCTACATAGAACTTCCGAAGGAGGTAGCTGAGGTGCGAATGGTGTCGTGGTTGGATGATTGCGAAGTGGTGAGCATCCCTCCAGCCGTTGGGAGCGTCTGCAATATATGCTGGATCCCCTGAATGTTAGACAATTATTGCATATAGATAAGCGCCGAAATATTTCTCAATAGTTTCAGCGGTCCATTCGTTATAGGGAAAAAAATAAAAAATCAATAGTCATACAATAGTCCTAAATATGTGGTTGGTGGGAAATAGTACCTTGATATTCCCTACTAGAAACATACCTGAGGCAAATTGTTGAGTTCGCTACAATTGGGAAGCTCTGCCATTGTAGTTTGTTTGTGGACGAGGAGCGGTTGTGTAGCACTAACAGGCTTCACACATGGGGGCCGGCACACTGTGCGCGCGGCCTGCCTGGAGACCAGCCGCAGTGGCGCCGCTGGCGGCAGCGGTGAGTAGTACGCCACATTGCAGAGGTCCCCACTGAACAAATACACTAGTGAACTAGTCACCGCGAACATACCTTCGACTGTTGCTCTAGCTTAAACTTCCTCCTGAATATTACATGATGCACGCACATTAGGCGAAAGAGGTTTGAATGTCTAGAGGGAACTGGCGTTATACCTACTCACTCCGTCTACCCCGTTAGGGACTCGCCGTGATGATAAATATATATGTATGTATGTATGTACGTACAACTAGGGTTGATCATAATGTCCTCGCTTGGCTTAAAACGCCCTATATGATGGTAAGCCATTATCGTTGTTTTTGGGCTCGACATTTTGGTGATGAACAAAAGTAATGGAAATGAGATAGCACGCAAAAGGATCCTCAACCCCTACTGACTTATTAGCTATCTACTTTATGGAATCTATTATAGAGGGATACGTCACGTTTGTGTTTCCGGGGGACTGGGGGAGGGCAGGTCGCCTCGAGCGAGGTCCAGTAAAGACCGTAGTGAGTCGCCTACAGGGCGCATTGGGGATGACGGTCTTGATAAGCCAGCTGGATTGCCGGGCTCGTCATTCGGACACACCGTCTCTCCTTGTACGTAGCTAAGAGTATTAGGTATAAAGATTAATTATATTTAGCAAACAAGCTGTGTCCCGCGGTTTCACCTGCGCTAGGTAGATAACACAATATACCTGCAGCTTGTAATCTTTATCAATAGCTAGGTAGGTCGGCTGATGCACAAACACATCTGATTGTTCTGAGGTTTGCGCGTTTGTTACACTAAAAATGTCTGCCCTATTTACTAAATTAGAATATTAGGTAGGTGTATAATGTATCCCTTAGTTGAGCTTGGGAGCTCGTAACAATAAGTATATTTCAATGAAACCCACCCGAAAATTTGCTATAGGCAGGAACAATTGGGTTTGAAAAACAGTTTATGTAATTAGTTAGTAACTTTTTGGTACATTACCGAACTGGTGAGGAGTGGGGACGCCTTTTCCGATGTTTGTTACCTGTTTCAATGCATTCATTTAAGTCTATGTAAGTTCAAAATGGTTGGCTATCCACGGATTGTTAGAGAACTCTTCTTTTCTTAAATAATGGTATATAACTATTTTAAATATGTCCTATTTTTAAATATAATAACAAAAATATTTGTGGTGTTTGAAATGCGAACCCTTCTTAATTAAGTACTAGATTTTTCCATTAGTAAGTTATTAATAAATAAATAGCAAACTTAATTGTTCTTACTTCAGCCATGATGGCGTAACATCTTAACGCAATATCAATGATAGTATATATGCAGATTGTAGCTCTCACCCTTCTTAACAAT
The DNA here is from genome assembly GCA_016069955.1 of Drepana arcuata. Classification (NCBI taxonomy): domain Eukaryota; kingdom Metazoa; phylum Arthropoda; class Insecta; order Lepidoptera; family Drepanidae; genus Drepana; species Drepana arcuata. Next base: position 78,247 of record JACCPG010004564.1, on the reverse strand, counting down.
ATCTGTACGAGTGGTCCATCTGCATTCTGGCACTGCGGACGGTAGCCCCATGCCAGATATGCTCATCTCAAATCTGCAAAATTAGTATATTAACAAAGTAAGAGTCCCCGAAGGGGTAGGAAGAGGTGTATAGGTAGTACCCACACATCCACTTTCCGCCAGGGATATATTTTAGGTGCCAACATGACAGATGGCGAGTCCATCGCCGTTACTCAAGCACGACTATGCATACGCCTTTGAATTGCTTCTCAAACGTACCGAAAAGCACGTGGTGGGACTAATCGCTGTACTTAGTTCAGAAAAACTCATTGGTACAGTCGGGGTTCGAACTTGCAATCTTTTGTGTCGCAGGCAACTACTCGAACCTAGTACTCGACTAGTAAAAGTATATATACATAAATATGTATATTTATATCCTTTTACTACTTACAATAAATCGGGTGTTTTCATTGAAATGCCTTTACTTCGAATTTCTTGCTTATACTTCGTGTTCGAGTAAAATAATGTAAAAGTTGTGGAATCTACACGAGAAATTTGTGTGTCAGGAAATGTCAGGAACAAGACAGCAGTTATCAAGCAAATAAATATAATTCTGTCAAACCAGGAAGGAGCAAAGAGTATTTATGTCCCCACCTACATTATATAGCTTATATATCTAAGGTCTATAGGTCTAGAGAGATCTACCACTCTACTCTCTTTGCCCGCCCCTTGAGGTATTCGGCGTGATTATATTATGTTCCTGTGTTCCTGTCAATAAAGTGCCGGAAAAATTATATAATAGCACTTATTCCGGAATGAAGTTCAGTTCTCGTCGGGAAGCGTAGTTTTTGTCGGGTTCGGTTCAGTTGGAAGGTGCCACTCCAATAATTTGTTGATTAGTTTGAATGACAAACTCTTAGGCCCACGGGTCGTCACCAGAAACAATACGTTTCATGAATGTTGGGTCTGAATGGACTCGATCTGTAGGTATATCCTCATATGTTCAGCATATCCTCAGCGACTCTTAATCAATCGCTTTGGAGAAAATTCAGGTCTTTTGGGACATGTTTCATACCCAAGTGATCACTTCAAATGTCTACGGATCAACTTGATAGACACAGTAAAGAGTTTGGCGGCTATTTTTCTCAAACTTGAATGAGGATTTTCAGTCTCTCATTACTTCAGTTTTGCCATGTAAACTTCAGTTGCAGACATTGATCCTATCAGAGCGATGCAAATCTTCCATCACATTTCGAACGCTTTTTACTATTCTTACGCACGTGTTTTTGATGTAGTCGATTCACCGTAAGCCAACTGTAACATTGTCTCAAATACCGCGCCACAATGGACAACAGTTGTGCCAATCTAACAACAACAAGAACAAAAAAGTTAATTTGGAGCCATAACACCAACCACCATTATCCATTTCCGATCCTATTTTGACTGAATGTATATATATGATTGACTAGAATCATTCATATATACATTACACGAGTCATCAATAAATGAATAAATTATTCGAGTCTTACTGATACATGTTCACGATAGCTGTAGGACATGAACTCAATGTCCAGAATCACAACAAAACTCCAAAAGCAAAACTCCAGTGTAAAGCACTAGATTTTTGGTGTTGTTCAGATTGTGGTTGGCGTTTCTCAGAACCCGCACTAAAATGCAGCTCTACACCTTGGTACAACAGGTTTTTATACATGGTTAAATGTATGTAAACCTTATTCTATATATAGGTACTTAGGTCATTGGCGTTGTGAAATGAAACCCAAACCAACATAAAAAAATTGACATTATGCTATGACATTTTCGGAATATATTTCTACAAAGTTTATACATTTTTTTTCTAAAAGAAATATTTTTCGTACATATATAGTTATATATCTTACCGGTCATGGATATTACATATACTTATTTAAAGAGACGTGACACATTCGGCCACCAGCCCATGTTCTGCGAGGAAGGCCCAGTCATGTGCGACAACATAGTTGTGGACCCGAGGCTGCACCAGCACTACATCCTGCGCAACCCTGTACATCAGAACATACAACACTGCCCTAAATTCTCTAAAAACCGTGTTAACACTTACAGGTAATAAAAATCGATGAGCTCTATTTGTGAGTGCACATCGAGAGGAAACCTGCATACGTTTGAGAAGAAATTCAAAGGATGTATAGTCGTGCTTAAGTAACGGCAGCGGCATCTGTCACGTTGGCACCTAAAATATACCTCCGGTGGGAAGTGGGTGCCGCCCCGCCGCGCGCCGAGTCACTCACTGGGCAGGCAGAGGAAGTTGAGCGCCAGCTTTCTCTAGACTTACATACCGCTTACGCTCCGTCCTCATTCCTCAGTCACTTCATATATGCTCGTCGATTTCGGGTATTCTTGACACCACATTCTTGAGTGGCCGATGGATTTGATCTATGTCCAGTGAACGACAAGCACTCTCCTAGTGAGTGGTACCGTCATTCGATGATGACAGCATAAACCTTCAAGCCACGCAGTATGACTAGATGTGACGCTTCAAATAATTGTATTGTTACGTTATAGGGTCGAGTTCACATGTTCCGGTGCGAACCACGTGGAGGGTGGGTGGCCCCGTGACATAAACTTGTCGGACCCCGACGCCGCGCCACGCTACCGACGGAAGATAGAGAAAGATGACGCTTATATTAGTTGCGTTACGACTGTTGCTCCTGTGGGTATACCGCAATGGAATTGTTATAATATGCATAGTACACTCAGAAATATTAAATGCTATGCGACAGGGCTACCCTACGTTTAGTACTAGACTAATATGCGGATGTTTCTATGTATGGATGCTTGTATGGATGCTTGTTACTTAATGACGCGAGGATGGCTGAACGGAACTGTATGATATTTGGCACAGAGATAGTTTAATAATATAGGAATGCTCTGTTCTACTTAGGTATCATTAATTATGGAATTCTTTTCAATAAAGTAGTCAGAAAGCAAACTCTGCTATAACTTAAAAATTACCTACTTAAAGGAAAATGTGTGCGATCGTTTTTATAGGAGCTTACGCATTGCATTCAGCAAAATAACGCCGTAGACTTATACAATATCTACTACAAAGAGATGGAGCTAGTGGCGCCCAAGGATCGCAGCAGCTGTCGAACGGTCAACGTGTACCGCGATCTAGGGCCGGATCAGTGCAAGCGGCGTGTTGGATCCATAGCATGGCAACCCAACGATGGCTCGCGCTTCCTCACCACTTACGCTAACGTGGGCTACGTACGTGACACGCGCGTCCCCACTACAGCTTACCTATGGCACATAGATTGCTCATCTACACCAGAATTTAATATAACGTCTCCGCAACCAATAGTCGATCTTAAGTTCAACCCACGAGAGTGTAATGTGCTGGTGGGGGGTATGATAGACGGCTCAGTCAGCGTGTGGGACACCCGCGCCAGCAGCGACCCGGTGAACGGGTGCCCGGAGCACGTGGCCCACCGTGACCTTGTCCGAAGCGTTCTTTTCATTCACTCCAAGTCGGGGCAGGAATTTTTCTCGGGTGGAGCAGACGGCGTGTGTATGTGGTGGGACCTCCGCAGCCTGCAGGAACCAACCGACGCCATGATCATTGACGTCGTTAAGACGCCCGCCGAGGTACAAAGCATCGCCAAATCACACGGAGTCTATACGCTGGAGTACGAGCCGTCCATCCCCACCCGCTTTATGGTCGGCACTGAAGACGGGTACGTTATATCTGGAAACAGAAAAGGCAAAACACCAATGGAACAGCTGTCATCGCAGGTACCTATAGTTGATCTCCATCATCTGCACAATGGTCGTGATCCTATCTACTGATCCTGTGTTACATGCTAATAGTGTATGTTATTAATATATAATAGGGTACGGTTACCGCCGGAAGCAAGAAAACATTAGTTTATATATAAGGAATTTATTCATTTGGATAATTATTCTTGTTTGTAAAGCCGTGGTGGTCGAGTGGCTCGCCTTGCGAAAAATTAGGTGCCTTAAATTCAGGAAAAGTAATTTAACTTTTTCTTAATTTAAGTACAATGATTAGTCACACCACGGGCTTTACGGGAAAGTAAAACATCGAGAGGGAGCTCCTTGAGAAAGGGCGAGGATTGTTATATTGTGTTGGCAGCAGAGGTATTAGCCACATTATGCTGCCAACACAGTATACTCGCCGAACACAGAATGGGGCGAGTGGTACTTCGGCATCGTCATCGTAAAAAGGCTACGGTAACCGCTTTCCATCAGGTGGGTCATATGTTTTTTTGCCACTCTTGTGGTATACAAAAATTACTCATGCTTCCCCGAAGGAGTAGGCAGAGGTGTGTAGTGCTACCCATACACCCACTTTCCACCGGAGATACATGTGCCAACCTGAGAGATGGCGAGTCCATCGTGATTGCTTCAGCACGACTATGGTGACATAGTTCAACGTTATCAACATTGTGTTTCAAGATGCGCGCTCACGACGGTCCAGTGTTAGCTGTAGAACGTAACCCGCAGTTCTTAAAAAACTTTTTAACTGTGGGTGACTGGACAGCGCGGATATGGAGCGAGGAGTGCCGCGAGTCAGCCGTGCTCTGGTCGCCGCCCCAGCGGCATAAGATCACGGCTGGAGCCTGGAGCCCTACGCGGTAGATACCAACTGCTCGTAGTAACCACAATAGTGATATATTAGATAGGGACTATCTACCACGAAGACGCGCCTTCCGCACTATTCCTCCATAAAGTTCATACTGAGATTGTGCAACCTTCCACTAATGTTTGTGTATTATCGGAACACAATGATTACTTAAGAGTGCACATGCACACTTCAATTAATAGACTCGGGTGACACTCTTCGCACCCCGCGACCCTCCGCCTAGAACGTGGGGCTCGTCTGCGTGGATTGCACTATCTATATCTATCATCACACCAATTGTATTGCGCCTTGCTATAGACGACTGCTTCCAGTTAACATTTACTACATACATACATATCATCACGCCAAGTCCCTAACGGGGTAGGCAGAGAGTATAGAGCGCCAGTTCTCTCTAGACATACCTCTTTCGCTTCGTCCACATTCATCAGTCTCTTCATACATGCTCGTCGGTTTCGAGTACTCTCAACGTTCCTGTCCTTCAGAGTCCGATCTATTTGATCCAGGTAGTTGGAACGTGGCCTTCCTCTGCCTCTTCTTGCACACACTTTTGCTTTGTATATCTGTTTCGTCAATCTTTCTTCACTCATCCTTTCTATGTGTCCAAACCAACGTAACATGCCTTTCTTCATCTTTACAATCACGCCCTCATTCACGCCAGTTGATTTGCGAATCTCTTCATTGCGGATTCGACCTAAACATTTACTCTGAATCTTTTATACTTGGTCGTCCACACTGTTAACTACGCACTTTCCTTCTTAATCTCTTTATTGCTGCCTCTCCCCAAGATCTATTTTCTGCACATACGCAGTAAACAAGCTTTACAATGTAACAGTGGCTTACGTGCAATATGGCATGAATACACTTGTTTATTTGCTGCGTAAAATTGCAGATAATATTTAATTGTCATTTCTTAGGTGAGTTATGGATGCGAGGAGTGGTTTCTTAAAGATAATATTGCTCTTATGAGTGGTGACGAGGTCACTGGAGTCACCTATAAACTATACGCTCCATAAATATATTTCCGATTACAATTTTCACATTAATTATATTAAGATTGATGGACATTCTCCGTGAACTTGATAATAACATCATTTTATACTTTAAAATGTATACTTTAATATACTCAAGCACGACTATACAACCGCCTTTGAATTTCTTCTCAGAGGTATGGTTTCCTCTCGTTGTTTTCCTTTCCCGTAAAGCTCGTGGTCTGACTGTGTGACTGTGGCTCGGGATTCGAACTTGCAATATTTGTGTCGCAGGCAACTACTCGTACCATTCGGCCACCACGTTCTTTTTAAAATATATAATAATAATAATCTTTCAGTGAGCATTATCCGGCTCATTTCAGGCTGTCGCTAGTTTTGTTGACTCATGGGAACGGCACCCTCGCCGTGTGGGACCTGATCCGGAAGGTGCACGAGCCTGTTCTCAGCGTACAGGTGTGTCGGGAGCCGCTGCTGGCTCTCCAGCCTCATCCCGAAGTGAGTTACAATCATTATAATAAATAAATATTACTTATCTTCCTCTGATATACCCAAGATTCGCTGCCGTACAATAAAACCGGCAATAATTTGGCGTCGTGGACACCTACTGGAGCATCCTTGCTCAGCTTTTTACTGCCATCACAGCCGACATGGCCCCATTCACGTTCTATCACGTGTGAACATGCTTCCTAGTTATACAAATTCAGTATACAGTAGGGAACGGCTCACTCCATGTTACATTACTCAAGCACGACTATACATATGCCTTCGAATTGCTTCTCAAGCGTATGCATGTTTCCTCTCGATGTTTTCCTTCAACGTAAAGATCGTGGTGTGACAAATTAATCACTCTAGATACTTAGTTCAGAAAAAAACATTGGTAGTTGAAATGCCTACCTACCTCTAAATACCTCTGCCTACCCCTTCGGGGACCCTTGTTGGAAGGCGTGAGGATATATCATTATTATTTTATATTTTATATTTATAGTTGAAATGCGGCAAACGACTTGGCGACCACGGCTAATTAATTTCACCATCATTATCACCATCGGGATATACGAATAACCACAAAAATAACTATTTACATCTGTAAATGAATACTTATATAATACACAATTACGGCAATAGCGTATGAAGCCGAGTGGCGTAGAGGTAGCGCGCTGAGTTTAAATTCTCGGAAGCTGTGGTTCGAATCCACACTCGGTTGTATCGTACTCATAATTTAGTTTTTTAGTTTTTTTTTTGCAAAAAGTCTCAAAACTCAACAATAACCTGGTACCGGGCGAGAGGCCAAGGTATACCAGTTATGAAAAAAATAAGAAAAAAAATCTATGTCACTTAGTCAAGCGATGATAGACATTTTTCGGAAAAGTTAAAATTTGACAACCTTGGTCGCATTTTTAGGTACTGTGATCGCAATTTTCACAATTTTACAGTGATTTTTTTAATAATGTTATCTCAAATAACAGTGCTATTAATGGTAACCACAAATGAAAGTAATAATCATTGTTAACTAAGTAACAAAAAAATAAATTTTGACGAGTTATGGTTTATAAAATTTATGCCGGTCAACTTTGACACTCTACGTTGGAAAAAAATATGTTCTATACTACCTATGACAAGTTTTTTTAAAAGATGGCCCATTTAGTCTAGATTTCAAAATAATACAACACTTGCCACTTTTCTTGTCAATAAAACTGCTATTTCGTATTTTTTGCGAAAGGAACTCCTGGAAAATTTAATCAAAATAAAACTAATAAATAATCGTAACACTTTATTATCCTCCTAAAATTAAAGCAGATGCTCCAATTGTTTCCCTCCAGCACGAATACAAGCTCTGCATCGCCTTAGAAATGACCTGTTCACCAGTCTTGCAAATCTCCTCGCATTTTGAATGAAGTTGAAAATGACCCCAGTACCTCAGTACGTGCGATTGAAATTTCAACGGGTGTGGCGAAGAGTACCGCACTTCGAATTTTAAAACGATACGATTTTCATCCTTACCATGTACAACGTGTGCAGAGCTTGTAGCTTGAGCGTAACAAACAAACTTACATTCACATTTATAATATTAGTAAGGATTCACTTTACATTCTTTTTTCTTTACAAACTTTACGTTGCAAGATGCACGGTGCCCTATAAAAGCCGAGGTCATCCAGGTACAGTGGCGTAGCTAGGTAACCAAAGGCCCTGGGGCAGATAATAAACTAGGACCCCAACTAAACTATTTAAAATATAATAAAAGGACTTATTATTTTAGCTTTGTGTATTAATGCTGTTCGTCTTCTGGGCACGATGCCGCGGGATACTGATGAGGGTCACATATTGTACCTGCAATTAGTTTTACGAAACTTTTTATATGTAATAATATTGTAAGTATTTGTCATTGAAAATAAAGTTTACTGAATGATAAATCTAATTTCCCGACGAATAGTTTTTTGCTAGTTATATTTATGTAGAAATAATTTGCAAGTATCGGTGAGCTACGATCATTGTGCTCGGCCTAGGGTGCGCTGGTCGCTTGCGGCAGTGATGCTGGCGACGTCTACCTGGTCGAGCTGTCGCACTCCTTGACTCAATCCGATAAGCAGGATAAAGGGCTCATTACTGTGGTAAAGTTACTGCTCACATAACGATACTAATGAACAATAACCATTCAGGCATGTATGAAGACTGATGAAAATGGACGAAGCGAAAGAGGTATGAAGTGAAGCTAGTTCGGCACTCGGCGTGATTATATACATGTATGTATGAACAAAACAAACCTATACACCTCTGCCTACCCCTTCGGGGACCCTTGCGGGAAGGCGTGAGGATGTATATATATATATATATGTATGAACAATAAACGTGTGGTCTATCTTGTATAGCTGTTCGCTTCTCTAGGGGTAAGAAATGGTTAGACTTCATGCAATGTTGATGTTAGTACCTACTGGGTACATACTATTGTTAATTTAGGCTTAAAAACTGCGATAGACTCCCAATTATGAAATGCCTAAGAAAGGGCTTTCATTACACCTGTATCCCTTCGTGGTCCCAAGTGGGAAGGCGTAGATACACAAGTATTATTGACAATTCATAAAGTGTTGGGTGTCCATGTTAATAATATTGTGTATGTTTAGGTACATCAAGTCTTTATGCGCTCATGCAGGTAGACGACCAGTCTGATGGGCAAGACTACAGTCCTCTGCCCTCGACATTTACCGAATTACAAACATATCTTCATGGCAAGTCCCTCAGGGGGAAGGCAGCGAGAGTAGCTCTAAAGCTTTATCCACATTCGTCTCTTTATACATTAATCTTGTCATTATAAGGTTGTATTACATTTCCCTAGATGTTGGATAGCGAGACGAAACGCGAGCGTATCTTGGAAGCTCGCCAGCGGGAGATCCGACTCAAACAGCGCCAGGCGGCGGAAGGAACCCCAGAGCCCTCACTTACAGACCTGGACCCCTTGGTCGGTGACGGTGACCTCTTCGACGCGACCACAGAATACTTCAATGCAGTCAAAAAAGAATCTATGGCAATTTTATAAGTATTTACAATGATGTATTGTTCAGAGACTTTACGAGTAACTTTTGATATCATAGGATATTTTTTTTGAGACTACGTATTGTAAGTTTTTATATTATTTGTAAAGTTAATAAACATATTATTTAAATTATTTCTTTTTTTTACATTCTTTTATCAACGCTTTAGTGACTAACTACTGAGCTTGTTTTTGGTTCGCGCTGAGGGTACATTTTCTGTGATAAACACGAATCTTGAATCACGAATGACGAATCTTGGCATTGCATAGTTTGTCTTCGGGTTAATTTGTGAAATTGAACTGATATTAAAACAAAAATAGCATTACAAAGAGTCGCTATGTTGGATTAGTATGTTTTAAGTGCGCTCAGTCATCAAAAAAGCCCCTATTTTATTATGTCAGAATTTAGGGGTAACGCGCAAGTCTGGCATAGCAACGGGGGGCCAGCGCGCTAGGGTTCCAGTCGGTGGGGCGCCGCCGAGCCGACAATCGGCCGACGATTTGCCGCGTTGCCTCTCGTAACCCAGCTCACTGCCACAAGGTAAGGAGTTGTTGATTACTACACGACTAACACATAATATACGTGATTCAACAAATACTAGAGTGCATTAAGCTCGGTAGCAATGAAACGAGTGATTAGCTCGCGCACAGTTCAGCCGGGTACGTGTTGTGTTATGTAAGCGTGGTTAGGCCTAGGTGGAGTGATCCATGGAGTGCGCATGACGGGCCGTCCGCTAGTGTCCACTTAATATTTGTAACCAAAAATACACCTCTTATCCTCCAAAAGCCTGCATACATGCAAACAACGTTTTTTTTTAATATATAACAGTATTTGTTATTTATACGTGTGAATGCTGAAATTTATGAAAATGTTGCATATTTTGTTCCTTTCAATAGAATCGCTAGTACCAATAATACCTATTTTTATGCTGATCAAAACTGCATGCCGGTACAAGGGGGTGGAATTCTAGCGATGTATGTAAAGTCCAGTATGCCGTTCACTCCACGCGGTACTAGTGATCCGTTGACTTGACCCACTAAGGGGGCCGATGCCCCAACTATGGCACTCAGTAGGGCTGTTACATTATTTTCTTACTATAATAGTAAGACACATATGTCGAATGAGGAACTAAATAACGTGTAATAGTAACTCGCACACTGTATTAGCTTTTTTCACAGCGTTGTGACACGAACCTATGAAAAATAACGCGATTGTTATATATATAATTATAATACCTCGTCCAAACTCGCTGGTATTGATATCTTCGGAGATAATATCAGCAAATTTAAAACAACCCTAATATTTTTTTATGATACAGATGAAAAATAAATTTAAATGCCTTACATTCGTGTATCTGTGTATGTGTATATATGTGTGTGTGTGTACACTTACAATTTTTTTTTTATATTATTTATAATATGTTCCTAGTTTCTTAGTTTTTATTCCATTTTTTTATATTTTTAAGCTTTTTTACTTAATTCTTGTAGTAGTTGTGGTTACCTGTAATTGGGTGGACACTTATGTAAGTTTTATTATGGCATATTCTGTTAATATTAAGGTGTTCTTACCTGTTGGTGATCCAAATAAATAAATAAATAAATAAATAGATATAAAGTAGATGTAGTGACAAAAATTGAGAAAGGTATGCTGAGATAGTTTGGCCATGTCGAGAGAATTAATGAAGAACGATTGACGAAAAAAGTGTATAAGGCGAGTGTAAATGAAAGTGTTAAAGTTTTGGAAGGGGTAGAAATAGGCGGACGTTTCTAGACCAAGTTAAGGAATTCTGGAAAAAATGCCAGGTTATGAGTACCCTAAACCGAAGAGCATGTTTGAAGGGGATAATGAAAGTGAACGAAGCGAAAGAAGTATGTAAGGATAGCAAGCGTAGCAAGTGGAAAGAAGTGGTCTCTGCCTACCTCTACGGGAAAGAGGAGTCATTATATGTATGTATAGAATGTGTAATAAAAATTTTTTTCTAGTAAGAAAAATTTACGAATATTTAATTTACCTACCTATTAATATAAACTATACCTTGGAACCACAAAGGTCTCGCAATGCGCGGTTACAAAGGAGTTTCCTTCCATGGCTGTGGCTCAGGCTGTGGAATGAGCTCCCCGTTGAGGTTTTCCCTGGAGAGTACAGGATGGCGTTCTTCAAGAAGGGTGTGAAAAGATTCCTACAGCGTCGGCAACGCGCGAGTGATACCCCTGGTAATGCAAGCGTCCATAGGTGGCGGTAACCGCTTACCGTCCGGCGGGCCGCATTCTTGTTTGCCACCCGAGTGGTATAAAGAAACCGAGCAAATCATTCACAACGTAATAAAAACCTCATTTAAAACTACAATTTGAACACAGAATGAACTCAATTGTGAAGTCATATCTTTATTCTAAAAATACTACTAAAGCTTAATACTTATGCTGTCTTGCCACATTTTTATTATATATATATCCTCACGCCTTCCTACAAGGGTCCCCGAAGTGGTAGGCAGAGGTGTATAGGTAATACCCACACACCCACTTCATATAACATAAATGTAACGGTTCAATGTCCATGGAATGAACATCTTCCATTTGAGATTTGAGATGAGAGAACATATTATTGGGACCCTTTGCATTATTAACGCAAATAGCACCCAAAAACAATGATTGTTAGATTATTTGTCTGTTTATCTGTTTGTAAATATATACCTAAAAACGAATGCTCAATGTCACTATTCCACGATTTCCACGCGGACGAAGTCGCGAAGTATTTTTTTATTTAATTTGGATGTGTGTGTGTGTAGGGATGCCTACGTCATAGTAGCTTTATGCATGCAAAGTCTCAGCCTGATCGGTTTAAAATTGACAAAGTTTCGTACAAACTTTCATCCCCTAGAGGGTAGAATTAATCAAAATCCTTTCTTAGCGGATGCCTACGTCATACCATCTACCTGCATGCCAAATTTCAGCTCGATCCGTCCAGTGGTTTGGGCTGTGCGTTAATAGATCACTATGTCAGTCAGTCAGTCAGTCAGTCAGTCACCTTTGAGTTATATAGATATATATATTTAAGGTAGGTACAGGAAAATACCCACTCGGTTCATCAACTCACGACTCATATGCGTGATAATGAACTGACCGAGCACGACGGCGACCAACTTTTCTACTACCATCTTCAGGATTCCATACAACTTTCATTTTGAAGCTCTGGCTGTCTCTCTCTCTCTCTTGAATTGGAACCGATAATCTTGATTTGTCACGTGATCCAAAATCCAGACATGACCAATTGTTATTTTTTTAATAGATCTAGATACAGGTCGGATACATTTAGCTCATTTTTATTTATTTATTTATTTATTTATTTATTTATTTATTTATTTATTTACACACACCTTAACATCCTTACAGTAGGTATGCCAATTGTAATTCTTGTAATTTTTTTCTATTATACATTTTTATATTTGTCTGTATACCTGTATACCTTCTTATGGCTTGTAAAATCGTATTCAACTTTTGGGCGGGCGGCATCATCAACACATCTCATCTCGGCTATACCATAATACATTGGTCTATGAAAATATTTAAACTGAGGCTACTCTACATTGGCCACTCCTATGAAGGGAAAAATACAAATCATTAATATAAATTAATGCTATCGGCCGTTGGGAGGGAGATTGTAGGCCGAGAGCTAGGAAACTGGGAGTTGCAAGCATTCTATACAAACATATATTTTGATGCAATAGTCACAATATGGTTTTTGTATAAGTATACCTCATAATTACTGATCTAATGCCTTCTCATCACTATACAGTGACAGCAAGCCATGCGTCAGGGTCGAGAATGACACGTCACACTGGTATAGCATCAGGACTGGGCTCGAACCATGTCTGCCTGGCTGTTCATTGTATACAGTAGTGTATTTGATGACACCACAAATGTGGCACAATATAAAAAAAAATATTGTAGTTATTGCAAAGCTTTGTGTCTCAGCTCTCGGACTATATGGTGAGACAATAAGAACGATCGCAAAGGACGCAGACACGCAGTGCGTGTGCGCATCTTTCGCTTAACGCCCGCGTCCTATATTTCTCCCGAACATAATATAATAACACCGGGTAAAAAATAATATAAACAGTGTCTGTGATCGCTCATTTCTCCGCAACTACTTGTTAGTGAGTCCTGACTTCGCCTGGCATTCGTCATCCTGCAAATAACTCCAAGGATTTGGTGAGTCCATAGTTTTTGTTTTTCCGATCGCATTGTTCCAGTTTGCTTGCATTTCCCAATAGAAGCTGTGCGAGAGAGATTTGTATATTTTTAGATTTAATGTGTTCACTTTAACTATCAAACTCACGTAAATTATCCGTGTTTATATATGTATATATATATATATATATATATTTTAAATTCGATAATTTTTAGGACCATGCTGTGGTGTACTGTTACAAGAGCTTAATGTAAGCAATATAAGCCAAAAGTTACTTATTTATTTGCTCGTATACTGTTATCTTTACACGTGATCCGCTACGGCTCTCAAATTTAATTAATTAATTCTAATACATATCCCAAAACGGAAAACTCCCGCAGCTTGAATTTTTCCAACATTTTCAATAATTATCGTCATATTCAAACAAATTTAGTGATCTATATATTCATGTCATTTACCTTATCGCAAGCTTTGCTTAATTATTAAATTTACTCGAAACCTTAACACATTACCTAAGCCTCAGCTAATTCCTTCCCCATGGATCACTCTGCCTATTGGTGATGCTGTATGTAAGCCCGATGAGTATCAAATGATTATGTCTAAAGATAACATAATGTCTATAGGTATCTCTGATTGTTGTATTTTGCGTTCTTTGACGCATATAAGAACTGTTATTTTTTAGTAATAGCCGAGACCTCCTAACCAAGTCTAAGAGTTCTGACGATACACTAGACTATTATACCTTATTGGTTAGATAATTAGGTACATTTTTACTATTCCTCTCAATGTTTTCCTTCACCGTAAAGCTCGTGGTGTGACTAATGACTGTAATGAACTTCGGAAAAACGTATTGGTACATTGGATTAGAATTGCAATCTTTGCGATATGATATGCAGAGTCGTGGTGGCCGAGTGGTTCGAGTAGTTGCTTGCGATAATAAGATGGCAAGTTCAAATCCCGACTGAAATTCTGAATTAAACGGGAAACGCGAAAGGCAGTGCCTGTCGCGTTTCCCGTTCGAATTTGGAGCTGCCCGACTGGGGCAGGACCTCAACCTTACAGAAGTCCGTAGTCAAGTAAAATAATTTTGGGTGTTGTGTTCCTACGCCATAAATAAGGTTTTCCATAATGATCTCCTGGGGTTAGTCCAATTACGTCGCCAACACAGTTTAACACTCCGAACACAGTGGCAACGCGCAAGTAGAACTTCGGTATCGTGAGCGTAAATAGGCTGCGGTAACCGCTTCCCATCAGGTGGGCCGTATGCTTGATTGCCACTCTTGTGAATTAAAAAAAAAAGTTACACCGCGAGCTCTACAGTGAAGGAAAATATTGGGAGAAATACATATGTAGGTACATATATAGTATTCATTATGCGGAATCGCTATGTCAAAAACATACTATGTTCCGGTGTTGCACGCTTCCTGCTTTTTAGGAAATTTAGCAATTCAGACCAGGATTTGGTAACAAGAGTATAATACAACAGTATATATGTACATGATAATATCAACATGCCTACAAGCTGGTCAAGGGCGGCTGGTTCGTATCAAATTTGACTATCATCTCGACCATAAGGAATAATTAATGTGTTTACTTTGTGTCACCTTACAGCGAGAGATAATGGGAAAATATTAATTGCATTTCACAGCTAGTTAAGGACTGTATCAGATTGACTTATAGCCGGACCATAAATAGATTGTTTACTTTGAATGCAGGGAAAATGTCCACCAACCGTGTTATCATTTAACTGTATTTACACGTACTTACATATATTTGTGAACTAGATCAATGAGATTCTACTGGAATAAGTTGGTCCATCTGTACTCGCCACTCTTGTACACGGCTCCACTACAATATTAAATGAAATACCTTGGGACAATCCGCACATATTGACATAGCCCCAAATTAAGGAAAGCTTGTGTTATGGTAACTAGACAACGATATATTTATATATATATATAGATACATCAATCTTCAGGACATCCAAAGTACACCAATATCCTCAGCGGGAACCGAAGCCGCGACCTCAAGTTTCGCAGTCAGCTCTGACCACTAGACCTGACGGCCGCCGTCTAAATACAAATTTGTGCAGATCAAGTTCACAATACGAGTGCCTACTTATCTAGCCGCGTTAGCATCTTTCTTTTCAAGTATCAAACATCGTTTTTTCAGCATAGAGATACAGAAACACTTAGGTACACGAACGCTATCGTTATATTCTGCCTACCTCTGCTTCAAGTGTGAAGAAGTCCAGGAGGATTAGGATCGCCCTGGCTACTTTTGGACCCCCTTTTGAATTTTAATTTTTTTTTAATATTTTTTTCGTCTCGTCTTTATTATCTCCATATTATGTCTAACATATATTATATCCTGGTTTCATCAACTATGATCAGCAATTCGGCCGTGACACCTATCACAGACGCAAGTTTACTACTAGTAGCGATCATAGACAAAATACCCAACTAATTGGGTTATTATTTTGGTTATTATTAGAGTTCTTGAGCAATATTGTTAGCTGATACGCCAAGCATATCTTGATAAATGATCGTTGAAAAAAGAGAAACGCGAGTCATACTTGTGTGCATTGGAGTGACAGACTTGAAGCAGCGGAGGTCACAATCTAGCTGATAGCCCACATCCTCTGTACCCCACCTACATCTACTTAAGCGCTATATTTAGAACGAGTTCAAGTATCATAATTTTACAACCGAGTTGAGTGAAACGGTAACACTGTTTCCCCGAGCACGTGACAAACTGCCCGGTACTTTTTGTAATTAAATTAGGACGCGAATGGCTATCATGTAATGAATATTTCATATATGAAGAGATAGCAGAGAGAGTAGAGAGGCATTTTTTTGTACAGACCTCTTCGCTTCATCCTCATTCATCAGTATTTTTATACATGCTCGTTGCGAGTACACTTCCCATCCTTGAGTGTTCGATCAATTTGATTAAGGTAGTTTGATATGATTGTTAGATTAAGTATGCTTTATTAGTTCGCAGGCCGTCAGCAATGATGGAGGCTATAAATTCAGAAGAAATGCAACTCCAGCCCTGCAACCAGAATATCATTCGAAGGTAAGTTTGCCGTCAGAGTTATATTAGGTCGGGGTGTGGGTACTACCTATGCACCCCTGCCTACCCCTTCGAGGACCCGTGGTAGGAAGGCGTGAGGATATATTATTATTATACAAGTTTGCCGCTAACATTTGACTGAGATAAAGACAGAAGACAGAACAGAGAACAGGTAATGCACGAGTACTTTAATTGCTTATAGCTTGACATTTGTCTACCCCTAAGAGACACACTTAGCCAAAAAGTAGCTTTAGCAATGCTACTGGCTAACGTGGAAATGAAATGGGTCAAGCACCAAACCTGCCCCCGGCGGTAGCTTTGAGTTCACTGTCATAAAGATAACTCATTTATACCTTACGCTATAGCCAGAGGATGTAGCAGAGTCCATGAATGCTTCGAAAATGTACACAGATTTGTTAGCTGTCAACAAGATTTACCACGTGCTTTGATTGTTGTCACAACAAGACTTGTTAATCTACAACTTGGGTACGTAAAGTAGTGCTCCGGCAAAGAAATTGCCAGTACCTATGAATGAATGATGTATCTCCACGCCTTTGCACAATGTTACCAGTAACAACATCCCTTAATTTCCCGATACATAATTATATACAGCTAATGAGGTGTCAGCGTGACATGTTCATCGCTGTTTCTCAAACACGTTTAAAAGATAATCCCCTGCCTGTCGTAAGAGGTGACTAAATGGGGCTGGCGGGTTTGCGGATAGTCAGGGTGGGCTGCCCTGGCTGTCACACAACTCAGGCCAAGGGTTGGCGGGAGCGCCACGTGGCCCGGGCTTCCGATAGCCCACCAGGGTAGTAGGGGTGAAGTAAGGTGCCCCTGGGATGCGCTAAGGCAAAGTGCAGGAGGGCACTGGTGCGTTCCTCAGGAGATCCCAGAGCCCTCCTATATTCACAGAGGATGGCCACCGAGGGGGTTTTAGTGAGTAGAAATCTGACATAACCCGTTCGTCCCCCCCTAGGACGGTCGGGTACCTATAGCAGGTTTCCCACTAGAAAAAAATTACTTCTACCTTATAGAAGTCCGTAGCCAAATAACACAATTTATTGTGTTGTGTTCCTACGCGGTGAATAAGGTAATGAGCCGCAGTAATGAGCTCTTTGGGGTATATTGTGTTGGCAGCAGAGGGATTAGTCCTATGATGCTGCCACCACAGTATAACTCTCCGAACATAGAGTGGCAGCGCGCAAGTGATATTTCGGTATCGTTAGCGTAAATAGGCTACGGTAACCATTCCCCATCAGGTGGGCCGTATGCTTGTTTGCCACTCTTGTTGTATAAAAAAATATATATATTTAGTATTTTTTTATGTTAATCATTAAGTAGCTTACATACATACATATCATCACGCCAAGTCCTAGCGGGGTAGGCAGAGAGTACAGAGCGGCAGTTCTCTCTAGACTTTCATACCCCCTTGTCTACATTAAGTAGTTTAATAAATTAAATAATTAAACATTAATTAGTGATACATTTTGGTAAAACAAAAATATGATGATGTATAACAACTGTTAAGCTATAGCCGAGTCGGGCGCCAGTAATGATGGAACTGTATAATTCCAGAGCGGAGGCAGCGGACAACTACAACCCACATGCTCATCGTGACATACCGAGATCTACCAAGTGAGTAGCACCAGACATCCACATGTTGCGATTTTTTATATTAAAGCCGATTTCGAATAAAGGAGGAGGCTCTCAGTTAGGTCGTGTCATTTTCTGTGGCCTTACACCATCTCTTAGGGATGGTTTTTTTTGTTCGAGAGATACTTTTTTTTACGCGTTTAGTCAAATTTAAATAAAATACCACCCTTATAGGCGGGAAAAACTAACCTGACAGTATGGGATATTGATACTATAAATTATAATATAATTTGGTAATTTCCGGTGAGAATTTCAAATCCATTTCCGGTGAAAAGTCAACAGACAAATCTCCCTGAAGTTTTACATAACTTTATTTACAATGTTTAAACTTTATGTAAGTACAAAGAAAAAACTTTGAAAACAAATTTACTGCAGATAAAAATCCAAGTGCAATTTTTTTGTATAATATAATAGTCAATCAAGCTTATGGCCCGCGCACACACTCACTTATAAAACGATATCGTCCTTTGTCGGGCAACTTGAATTTCCATGTAGTTTCAGAGTATCGGTAACAAAACTTCGAGTATCCTTGGGACAAACACTCGTTCTTATTATTCCTAATATCGTAGTGTTAGTATTTAGTACCTACCATAATGCCTTAAGAACAGCTTTAACAAGTTATATTAATAGTGGGGATATATCGACCATGACCGTTGCAGCAACTGGGAGACGCTCGTCCACCTGCTGAAGTGCAGCCTGGGCACGGGGATCCTGGCGATGCCGCAGGCTTTCGCGCGCGCCGGCCTCATCACGGGCATCCTCGCCACCATCCTGGTGGGGATCATCGTCACCCACTGCTTGCATATACTTGTAAGTTGCCATATATATTTAATAACAAATATCTGTGGTAGCGGCTTAATATCAAGCTAAGGCTATTAAGACCCTACCACAGATATTCCGCGCGCTGTCAATGTCATGTCAGATGATAGGTATGAAGGAATAATCATTGACCCTTTGCCACCACAGCCATTCCTTGTTGTTCCCTTACTAGTGTTGTTCTATAATATACATAATAGCTATTATTCTGGGAACTCAGGATGGGAGATTCCTCGTGACAATTATTATTTATTTAGCCTTTTGGCTTGACCCCTGCATGTCCGAGCTGGCACACACAGGTGGAAGTTCTCAATTTATATCTAAAATAAAATAAAGTAAAGTAAGATCCTAAAAGCGCTCGTGTCCACTAGATACGGGCACAATACGCCGTGTGCAAGCGTCAGCAAGTGCCTCTGCTCTCGTACCCCGAATCAATGCGCGGAGCGCTGCAAATGGGTCCCAAATGCCTTCGTCGGTTCTCAAACTCCTCGGCCATCGCCGTCGATGTGTTCCTGATAGTCTACCAGCTGGGCATATGCTGTGTCTACATCGTGTTCATTGGAAACAATCTTAAGAAGGTAAAGAGAAGTATGGACAAGCTTAATAAGTACGGAGGAAGCTTTCGCGATGTGTAGATTAACAACAAATTTGTTATTATATGACGGTTTACTCAAGGAAGTTGGTTTGCAGTCAAGTTTGTTTGCTTGGTTACTTAGATACGTCCCTGTTTGGAAGGCAATTTTCTATTCAACTAGGATTGATCGGTTCCTTTAGTAATTATGTAAGACTTGAAATGTTGGCAACGATACTGACGCTCTAGCGAACGAATAGACATAAATAGAGGTATGTGATACTATTATTTTCCCAATCTCGATGCCCTGAACCGGAACTCACAAAAATGTGACCCCCCTCTGTCGCGGGAGACACTTGCGTCAATGGTTGTGTATGCGGGTATGATGTCTGCGCAATTGGTTAAGTGGGCTGGCGTCCACGCGCGGCCGCTGGCGGTGCATCGCTTGTGCACTTCTAATGCTCTGTCCACATCGCGACTAGACAATATTTTATATTAGACAATATTTTATTGAAGATTCTATGAACCGCATTACATTATTATTAATCGCCGTAAATCATAGTACAAAACATATGATAAGAGCTCCGCTCCTTTAAACAACACATGTCCAATTCGGATTAGGATTCAAGTCCAAGCAAACTGCCCATTTACCACCCAAGGGAGCAGATAATCTAAGTAAACGCGGAACAACGGGACAATATTATTTCGACATGTAGGTAATGTTTGATAGGCGTAACTATACGTTTATATAAAATCGTGATGGAAAATATGCCGCGTTGGTCGCATAAGCAGTGGATGGCGCGTCAGTGGCGCGTAGGTACCACACCACTACCAAGGGACGCGGTGACGCACGTGGCGTCAACTGCGCTTGGCATCATTGTTTGTTTTATGAGTTCAAATTGTGTTCATTACACTTTGAATGCTTCAATCAATAGCGTACACTGATATTCCTCAGTGTAGCGGTCGCCTGATGTCTTTAGCCAGCAACTATATGGGTTTTAAATTGTTCTCGCATTTAATAAGCACCCAAAAGTCTGATGTGATCAGGACGATTCTTGTTACCTAAAGATTACATTTGTAAAGTGACAGATATTTAAAGCAACTCGTCGGTTATGTTAAGAAAAAATAATATTTGTCACAATTATCTTTGTAACTATTTCTGCTAATATTACTATCTGCTCAGCTTTCTAGCCGTTTTCACATTCTCTTCTTGAGGCGCCAGTCTACCCAACTTTGCTCGCCATTTGGAGAACCAAAATGTGATCACACATTTTGGTCGCTGACTGTACTGTGGTGCCGTAAGTGTAGCTACGCACAATAGAAGTGGACCTAGTACTAATTATGAACGTGTTGTTATTCAGGTAGTTGATCCCTACTACGCGATGTCAGTGGAGATACATATGCTGATTATCCTGGGGCCCCTCATCGTGTTCAACCTGATCCCAAGCCTAAAGATGCTGGCTCCGTTCTCTCTGCTCGCCAACGTGCTGACCTTGGTGGGCATAGGCATCGTGGTCAAGTTCCTCGTGGGCGGCAGCAAGTCCGAGGAACCACTAGACCTGTGGGGCTCGCTGGAGACCTTCCCACTGTTCTTTGGAACCGTACTCTTCGCGCTCACGGCCGTCGGGGTGGTGAGAATTAATTTTTAGTCTATTTCTTTAGCTCAAATAACAATATGAACTATTTTAAGCTCCACATGCGCTCGTGCCGTTTTCATTCATGTTACTGTTGCTTGAAAAATATGCGTGTTATTATTATTCGTTAAGCTGTAAGCGAATCTTACAAATCTTGCGAATTTATAGGTAATGTTACTTGGTAGCCCTCGCACATTTGGTTAAAAATCCCATACTAAAATTAAATATATGACGTAAGAATCAGAGAGCAAGGTCGCAAATTCGTTAGATGAAAACTTTAAATGCTGCCATCAAACGTATAATTTTTATAACTTATACGTAGCTAGATACTTGTTTTAAGATACATTTAAAGTAATAATTACCCATCTTAGTTTAAAACTATGTTTTAAACGAACCGAACTAGATCAAACGGACCCTCCAATGACCTTATAGACATTGCGGCGCGACCTTGCCTGTTAGTGGGAGCAATCCCGACACCCAGCGGTGCTCAATTACCATGCGTCGGCATGCGGGGAGGAAACATTCTGATGATTCCCCAGACTTGTGTGGCACCTTACCATATCGATGTTAGTTCACTGCTTCGCGAGCTAATTGTGTACGCTGCAAGCGTTTTTATTATAATAACTACGTAATTATAAAACTGAATATGGGAACGGAACGGACGGCGACGGACCCGTCATCTGTCACCTTGACACATACATCATATCTTCATATGTATAGATAAAATTGTTGTGAACCTCTGCTTGCTTCAGGTAATAGCGCTAGAGAACAATATGAAGTCGCCCAAATCGTTCGGCACGGCCTGCGGGGTGCTCAACACGGGCATGTTCATCATAGTGATGCTTTATGTGGCGGTCGGGGCCATCGGCTACGTGTTCTGCGTGTCCGAGTGTAGCGACTCCATCACGCTCGACCTACCGCAGGGGAGGTGCGTGCAACTCAATATATCATACATTGGCTCAACACCGCCAAGCTCACAATATCCTTCAACATTATGACGCAGTACTAACTGTTCCATTACGTACAGATAATTAGAATCGCTTTATTAAAAAATCTAATTTCTCCTATAAGTTGTGACGGCACTCAGTGATGGTGTCAAGTGATGTATATTTATTTGCAGACTGGCTACGAGCGTGATCATAATGTACTCCATAGCAATATTCATTAGCTACGGGCTACACTGCTACGTGCCCGTAGAGGTGGTGTGGCGCGGGTACCTGCTGCCGCGACTAACGCGCTCCAGCGCTACGGTGCGCCGCCAGCTGCTGTGCGAGTACGGCCTGCGCGTAGCACTTTGCTTGTTCACATGTGAGTCTGCTAACATACTACAACAATCATACCAACATTTAAATTATCGCGCTGAGGCCCTCACGGGGTAGGCAGAACGAGTAAAACGCCAGTTAGCTCTAAACTATTCAAATACAACAATATTCACGCCTCCCTACAAGGGCTCCCGAAGGGCTCACCGGATATTTATCGAAAATAAATGACGCCGATAAATTTAACCCTAAAAATTCCAGTGTTCTTTATAATTCTAATTCTAATGGTAAAATAAATTTTTAAATCGGTCCAGTAGTTTCGGAGCCTCTTCAATACAAACAACCAAACAATCAAATCTTTCCTCATTATAATATACTAGCTGTCCCGCCCAACTTCGCCTGGGTGAAAAAGTAAAATTTCCTGAAACACGATCGCAGCGCCACCTATCGGGTCCAATTGTGATGTAAGCTATCCTTTCTTTTAATTTTTTCCCGTTCTTGCAACATTTTTCATTTATGCTTCGCTCCTATTAGTCATAGCGTGATGTTATATAGCCTAAAGCCTTCCTAGAGATATGGACTATCCAACACAAAAATAATTTTTCAATAGTAGTTCCTGAGGTTAGCGCGTTCAAACAAACAAACTCTTCAGCTTTATAATATTTTTATTTATTTATTTATTTAAATCCTTTATTGTACGCACACATCTACAAAAACAAATAGGATGACAAAAAAACAGAGAACAACATGTAGTACGCACAAATGGGCGGCCTCATCGCAAAAGCGATTTCTTCCAGGCCACCAAGTTAGAGAGAAAAGAAATAGTATAGATAGTAAATATTAGTATAGATAAATAAAAATATGAATAATTAACGAATATTATGTGAATGTCATATCCGTACCACCTGATGATCAATGTATGAAGTCATACTATCGACGTCCTAAGGCTGTACTGAGAGGCATGGCTGTGCTGCCAGCATAATGCAGCATAGCCATACCAAGGACAAGGCTACAGACGCCAACAGCATTTTAGTTCCCTAAACAAAATATACTCATTAAATATTGTTGTGTTTTCAGTTATCCTTGCAGTAGCTGTCCCGCGGCTGGGTTTGTTCATCTCGCTGGTCGGCGCCCTCTGTCTCTCCGCCCTGGGCATTTGCTTCCCCGCCCTCATGGAGTTATGCGTCACCCACCCGAAGCCGGGCTGTTGCAAGCTGATCAAGGACATGCTGCTGATGGTCATCGGGATCACTGGTCTCGTCGCCGGCACTTACACGGCTCTCGTCAGCATCATTAAGTCTTTCCAAACTTAAATGTCGCCATAGAGGCCCGACCGCCGGAAGGGGCACGTTCAGTACATTTATTAAGTAAACAGGCTTTCCTACGACCAATTTCAGGGTTTAAAAGACTAATTAAGTCGTACATATACGGGGTTGTTTCATGCAAAGATAGCTGTGGCATGAGAAATTGTGAAATTCCTTTTTTTTTGGTTTGCCAACTACATCGGCGACGTTACGTATCTTTGTTTCATATACCTACGGCAATTTTAAGTAAGCCCCTGAAAGTATCATTTAAAAAGTATATCGCACACAGGGTGCACATCAAGTTAAAGTTTATTTTGTAAAAAACAGCAACTTTGCATCTTTGCGTAGCAGTTGAATCGAATACTCATTGAAGGCAGCGCGCCTGTTATTGCGTTAAACAAAAGGCAACAAGAGACGGAATTGAACAAACGCGTATGTGGCCATTGCTCAATGCTTATCATTACTATCACCAATAGTGAGACGCACCCGAGCTAACTCTAAATAAAAGCAGGATAGGAGCTCAATTCTAAGAAAATAAGCCATTCATTTTGATCGCTATACCTACTTAAAACTTTATGTTGCCGAGGTGCAAACATTTGCCATGCCCTTATTGACCGTGCTACCCTTTGCCTACCTGCTTGTATATAACGAATGTATGTGATTTGAGTAAATGTAGTGTTCACGACCTGTGATCCCATATTAGACTAACATAAATATAAATAGATAGAGAGTTTATACATTAAGTTCAAATTGTTATTTTGGAAAATTTTATTAATGTTTATTAGCGATTAAGGGATTAAATAAATTTGCAATCATTGGCAATATATTAGATGTCACAACGAGCTTCGCAAACACACATTATAAATGTATAATTTAATACAACCTACAAACTGTAAGTGCTAACTAAAGTGCCGTAAATTTAGTAGGTATAGTGAAGTACCTGCTACCGGAAATACATGTAACCATTACACGCGACGAGTACTGTAGGGGAGGGGTATTCTACACCGGATGGACTCCATTGCTCGTCCGTGTATGGCTATGAATGGCACACACAGATAATTAACGTAACTTTCTAGTAATATAATAGACATACATGAGAAGTTTTGTGAAATGCGAGCTTATGTGAGCTACATATATGAAATTAAGAAATATTATATACTTAATCAACACCATGTAAGGTTAATTATAAATAATATTACTGTATTATATGTAATAAAAGCACACACGCGGCCACCCGAGAGACTTCAGGCTTTTTTACATAATAAATTTGTATAACACGACCTTAGCGGACATAGGTAAGTTTAAAAAGCTCGAACGGTATCCCTGGCTTGAAGCAAACGACAAAAGACCTCCAATTTAAGTTAAAAAATAGTATACGGTGATACCACTTATTATACATATACTATGTTTTTCAGGTTAGGTGTCTCTTGAAAACTTTGAAGGTAAATAAAAGAAATATTTAATATTATGGTTGGAAGCCTTTCGAGTGTGCCTCCTTCGCATAGTGCCATCTGTTAGCAATTAAGTAACTTGGTAATAGCACCAGAGTAGTTTACTGCGTGGACTACTAGATGGCGTTATATGTGTTAAAAACATCTAGAATCAAGGAAAACTATGCATTTTGCGACTTAATTATTCAAGTAACCGAACTCTGTAATTACTATGTTTACAAAAGATTTACTTACGTGTGTATGTACAATTTAAAAACCTTATATATTATATATAAATAACTATGTATGTACGTATACATAATTAAGATGCGTTTTAACCGATCTCTACTTATGTCTGTTTTTTAATATGGCTGTGACGATAGGCTCAACAACTAATGCGATAAAACCTTTGTCTTTGGTCTTCTAAAATTGTTGAAATGTGCGCTTTAAACGTCAACTATTTGTCTATGGTATATTACCCGACTGGCTCAGAATTAATAAGTATACAGCAACAAAAGCTGCCGGTGCCAACCAGCGATTTCACATCATATTGGTTAAAGAGTGTCCAAACATAAATATAATTATTTATGACATGTGTATATATATACATGTCATAAATAATTATATTTATGTTATATATATATATGTATATAGCGTATAGTGTAAGTATTATTAATATTAATATATGTGTATAAATATAAATCTTTGTGGTGGTGTTTAATAAACAATTAATATGTAATTCAGCCTCAGTACTTATACTGAAATATAGCATAACACAGATTCACAAAAAATTACAAACATTGGAAATACCGGCTTGTTTGTCCTAATTCTTAATTAATATTCTCTTTATTGGATTGTATTTAAAATCGTTGCTAAATTTGGTCATAAATAGATCCAGTCTAGGCGATATCATTTGAACTGAAGAACTGTCGACAGATTCACGCACATATCCCATGTTGTACATTCACCTATGTGCATATACAAAATGGGATTTGTGTGTGTTGTTTAAAGTATGCTGGATAAATTTGAATCCTATGTAATATGAGATAAGTCTCAAGCTCTCTTAAGGTATAATCTCTTAGGTTATGGGCTAACTAACGTTCCTTTACTCATTATAATAGAGAGGGGTACCAACGGGTACCCGCTATGCATAAGCATAACGGATACCCGTTGGTATTTGGACCACCTACCCACTTTATAAATAAAAAAAATAAAAAAACAAAATAAAAAAAAACATTAATAGAGGCATTATGGTTATATTCTCAATACTATTCCGAGGATTTTAGAGGTTAATTATCCACCCCGTATAGTGGTGTCAGTTGGAATATAAGGCTGTCTGGAGAATGTCTTGTGATTGTACTTTTGTTAATAAATAAATATTATTGTGTGTAATGTATATATAATATATAAATATATATAAGTATACGTTTTTTATTATATATGTGGTGTTCCTACCTCGTCTGTAATACGGTCGAAGTCAGGCTTTGGTCGTCGCTTCTAGAGCTAGAGGTGATGCACGAGGGAGATGTCTCGAACTTGAACTCGAACTCGAGAAAGATGTCAGTATATGTAACGAACAGATCGCTCCGCTAACCAATTCCTTTCAAGCAAACCGCTTAAGGTTTGCACAACCTTATTGATGTTTCATGTGAGGAATAAGCCCGATTTAAGAAGGAATTATCAAAACCGATATATAACCGGCCATCTGGTCTAGTGGTTAGAGTTCCTGACTGCGAAACTTAAGGTCGGTGGCTCGAATCCCTCTGCGGGCAGATATTTGTGTGATGAACACGAGTATTTGTACCAGTCTTGAATGTCGTAGGTATTTACGTATATATCTATATAGATAAGTAACTATATTGTTGTCTAGTTACCATAACACAAGCTTTGCTTAATTTGGGAGTAGGTCAATTTGTGTGGAATTGTCCCAAGGTATTTATTATAATTATTATTTAAAACCGCACGGCCACCGCCGATGTCGACCAGTCAGCTGTGCGGTGGGCGGGAGCCGTAATGAAACTCGGAGCTGTGTGCAAGGTAAATACCACATTTAATGACGTTTACACCGACGTTACATGCCTGTGGTTGTTATATCGCTAGAGGCCGTGTCGGCGTGTGGTCGCTACTCGGCAGTACAGCAGAAATATAGGTCACTACACCGGCGACACACACACACGCACAAACAAAACTAAATGTAAATACAACACGTAACGTTTATTTCAATCCATAGAACCATATAAATTATTATCAAACAAATAATTACTCGTACATGTAACTCAGTATGGTTTTATGTTGTTGCGATGCTAACATGTGAAGACATTTAGTGGCGGCGCCGCTTGGGGGCGCGCTTACAATAACGTACAATAAATAATGAACAGGCGGGGTGCGAGTAGGACGGGGTGGGGGGGCGGGGGGGGGGGGAAGGGAAGGGGGGGTACAGCGGGACGGGGCAGGGCGGGGGCGGGGGCGGGGCGAGCGTCGGTGGTGTTCGGTTGTAATCGGGACGGTGCGCTGGTGGCGTCGGGCGGTACGGGTGTACACCATGCAATGCTCCACGCTTTACATACAAGTTCATCTTATAACGATACCTTAATTAACACATTAGCACACCCAAGTAACACTTTATATAAAGAATCAATTATACGTGGTTTGTATGTATAGGTACCGTCGTACACGAGCTGGATAATCACATGTATATATAGCTTTAACAAAAACATGGAGTATCAAATGCCGCGACTCATGAGCATTATGTTACATTCGATGACGTCACATCAATCATCGTCTGATATGAAACAA
Source organism: Drepana arcuata (assembly GCA_016069955.1). Lineage (NCBI taxonomy): Eukaryota > Metazoa > Arthropoda > Insecta > Lepidoptera > Drepanidae > Drepana > Drepana arcuata. The sequence continues at coordinate 50,363 of JACCPG010004564.1, read as the reverse complement.
TGCCTACAGTCCAGCCGTCGCACCAATCGAATCCCTCACATGTAAATCTTTGTAGAAAAAACATTTTGATGTTCGCGCTTTGTATTCATAAAATACTTTCAAATGCAACAACTTCCTTAGTCTTAGTTTATAAACATTTTTTTCAATTCAATAAACATTCAATTGACTCATTTCTCAACGACAAAAACCTACAAAAATATATATTAACATTAGCACGAGTCAAATAGAGTGCGGAGGAAACGTCCAAGTGACGTGTTCAGTGCGCGGGGGCGGGCGCGCCGCCCTAGCCCGCGCCGCCCGCCGCGTCCTTGTCCGCGGGTCCTACCCATGGGCACTACATAACGCGAGTCTCTTTAAACTAAAAAAAAATAATATATAAACTTTCAAAAACGTTAACATCTACGGCCATAACAAAAATATTCTAATAACGACTACACTACGGTATCTACGAGCTACTTAAACTAACCTCTAAGTAAATTTGAAACGAAACTATAGTTCGCCCACTACGGAAAGAACAGAGGGTACGCCGGGAGCGGTCTCCGCCGGGTCTAACCTGAGAGGAGCCTGAGTCCTAGGAAGCGAGCTATCCAGAGCGCGGGCGCGGGCTGGCCCTATTACAACTATCTATATACAGACGCGGCCACTACACTTGCAGTTGCGCTTGCGAGCCACTTGAGCAAAGTTGCGTGCGGCGCGGGCCGGCTCCAATAAATATTCAACAACATTCACTTATACATACATAATAATATTATTTAGCCCGCACGCGGGCGCAAGGCCGCGGGTGATGCTGCCACCACTCACGCCTCCAGTATTGTTTGGTCCGTACATCATTGACTAACCCTGTTGACTGGATCTGTGTCCGAGGGAGCTGGAGAGCAGGCTCGACGGGGCTTTGGTTAAGATTCACATATTCAACTTAATAGTACAACTTACGGTAACTGAAGTAATGATTAACCCTACATATAAGAACATCAAACAACTAAACGCCGCCTTTGGCGAGCTAAGTTTGAGTGACGGATAACACAATCCAGAGTTTACATCATTCACGGTAACTAAATTGACAATTCATATTTATAAAGTTGCCGAAAAATCCACAAATCCACATAATTTAAAACGACCGGTCGATATCGACAGAGAGGCCAACGAGTGGTTGAGCGAGCGGCACATAGAGGCAATGGGGCGTCGGTTGTTCGGCAACGGAGTTGTTTTAAAGGTAAGGTAATCGGGAGAAGCCGGGTCCTTGTTAGTCAGTAGAGTACAGCTGGCAGGAGTGACGGGAGTGCCCGGCGCCGACGCGGCGGGACGCGCCGGCTGCACCCGCGACCTGGAAACACGACCGATCATTTATTATTCACTGAACACATTCATTCAACACGCTTAGTTTTAATTTAGTTAGCCTTAAGTCAAGCCAAATTAAGATAATAGTTATGAATGATGAACGATGAACGTCTCTTATGAATTAACGTGTTGGCGCCTCTGCATGATTGGTTGTTGTCAGTCAATGTCGGGAGTGTGAGGTAAGTGTTGTCTTACGTATCGTGTGGCGTGTTTGTGCTATGCAGGGTGGTGGCGCCAGGCCGCCTATACTTCTGCGAACTTGGACAGCTTCTCGCGCAGGATGTGGTTCTCTTTCTTCAGCAGTTCCACCTCTTGCCGGAGACCCATGTTCTGGAAGCGAGCACACGTTGTTTATATTTAATTCGGAATGAACGAATATTATTCTAGTTATGTATTTCTACACTTAACGAGATCTCTTAAAAAAGAAGACGCATTTATTTTATGGCTACCCAATGTGACAGTATAATACATATCCAGTTATTATAAATAGTTGTTTTAATGGCAACCAACAGATCCATTGCGCTCGTGTCTGCAATGATCTCCAATCGTATACGTATATATCACGCAATGCACATTTCCATACGTACATCAAATTTAATTTCAAGGATTTCATAACAAAGCTAGGGCCTTGGCGAATCCACGATATTGTAGATAACTCTGTCGTCTAGATTTAGTATCTAGACTCCTTTATTAAATTCTCAACTTGTAAGTCCAAATGTATGTGTATTCATAATGTTTATATGAACTTTGTCGTGTAATTGGTTTGGTTATCTTTAGGTTTAATTAGTTAGCTATTTATTTAGACAACAATCATCCAATACAGTATTATAATTGGATTATATCATTTTATAATTTTTGTAAGCTATTGCATAGCTTCTATCGCGGGCCTTGAGCGAGAGACCGAATCCAGAAATTGCGTAACGAAAATAACCTAACACTTTCAAAATTTAAACACATTCGAATATAGAACAGTTCCAAATTCAAAATTGCCGGGAAATATAGAAACGACAGAACTCAAAAGGCACGCCTAGTACGTACGCAGCTGTTTGTGAGAAAGTATATACGTGTATTGCATAAGTTGATACAAAATGATATGCAATAGCTTTACCGCGGCAGTCCCCGAGCGCCACACGTTTTTTTTAATTGTAGGTATTCATTGGGCCGAGCAGTTAGTTGACTGCAACTCAAAGATTGCTAGTTTAATTACCATCTGTATCTAACGAATTTTTCTGAACTTAAGTACAGTAATTAGTCACATCACGAGCTTTACTGTGAAGAAATCTGCATACGGTTGAGAAGAAATACAATATGTATGCACAGTCATGCTTGAGTAAAGGCGATGGAATCGCCATCTGTCACGTAGGCACTAAAAATATGTAAATGTGAAAGTGTGTGTGTGGATAAGCATCTGCCTACCCCTTTCGGGGATTCTTGTGAAAGGCGCGAAGATTTTTTATTCATTTCTTCAGGAACTAAAAACCAAACTTGGGGTCGTATTTGTGTGATGAAGAGTATTCGTACCTTAGTCTGGGTCTAAGTCTTAGTCCCATGTATTTATGTGTATATCTATCTACTAGCGGTCCGTCTCGGCTTCGCACGGGTGGGCATAAGATTTTTTATGCAAGAAAATATAGCCTATGTCTCTCAGGGTGAGTGTAGCTTCCCAATGGTGATAGTATTTTTGAAATCGGCACGGTAGTTTTTGAGTTTATTCATTACAAACATACACACACACACACACACACACACACAAATACAAATATTTTCTCTTTATAATATTATTATAGATATCGGTAAATATATCGCTGCCTGTTAACCATAACGTAAGCTTTGCTTAATTTGGGGCTATGCCAATTTGTGTGGAATTGTTCCAAGGTATTATCATTATAATTATAATAATAATATAAATAAAAAAAAATTATCTCAGCCTATGACTCCTACTATTACGGTTTACTTTGAGATGTTTTTTCTTTCCAAAATGTCACGTTTTTGTCATCTTATAACATAATTTGATGTATATTTATATATGTACTCGATACTTGGCTTAAAATTGTGCCTTGCATCTCCTAAACACGAAGCATGAATAAATCTTGCGACATCCCACAAGAGGGTGCGCAGAGGTGTGCAGTAACCACTATACTCCGGAGATATATTTCAAGTGCCAACGTACCTTCGCCGTAAAGCTCGTGAAGCTAAAGCAAATTACTGTACTGGAATTCAGTAAAAGTGATGGGTAGCTACAGTCGAGATTCGAACCAGCAATATTTGTGTTGCAGGTCGAACCACTCGGCCACCAGGGCTCCGTCTAGCCACAGCTGTTGCGGGTGCAGTTACCTCTTTCTCCAGATAGCCAGCCCGCAGCGCGATCTGGTTCTCCTTCATGCGGCGCGCGTCGCGGGACCGCTTGGCGGCCATGTTGTTCTTCCGCCGGCGCGCCCAGTACTTGTCGTCCTTCAGGTCATCGGGCACAAACTGGCGACGACAACGAGGTCGGGTTAACACGGCGCGCCACTCTCTCAAACCACCCTCCACCGTTATATTTGCAACACAATACACTATATACTTCCCAACGGACATGTATACACGTGTCAGTGCCGGCAACACAACACACATACAACTTATTTACTCACATCTTTGCATAGGATCACTTCAATATTTCCGTGTGTTGGGTTGCCGTTTATAATTTATGGGCAATTATAAAATGACTAGGTACAGTCCTCCGGCAACAATATCTACTTACTGTCACGCATGTCAAATAATTACATTCCATGCTAGCTGACCGGCCCGGCTTCGCGCGGGTACATATTGTGTCCTGTACAGGCATTTCAAAAACTGTTAGGCTAATACTGGCCTTGAAACTTTTTGACAAATATTTTGTAATACTACTCTACAAAGAACCCACTTGACTCCTAAAATGTTGAAGTCATTCATTAGAATTAGCACCGTGTCCATAAGACACTGGTCGTATGTTTTAATTATATACCAATGATAGAATGATATATATATATATATATATATATATATATATATATATATACCAATGATAGATTATGCAATAGGACAAAACATGACTTTTCCCAATGTCCCACAGCTCACGAAAATAATGAGACAAACGACAAAAAGTTGTATTGTTATTTATTAGTTTCATCGTTGTTTCCATGCATGGCTATAGAAAGTGCCATCCACGAAGAGGCGCCCCACAAATTTCTAGTAGAGGGGGTCGCGGGATGTGAGTATGACCCGAGTCTATTATTTATAGTGTGCGTGTGCACTCATAAGTAATCAGTGTGTACCGATAATACTCAAACATTAGTGGAAGGCTGCACACTTACGTTGTAATCTATGAGGAAGAATAGTGGGGCGCGTCTTCGTGAATGTCACTATCTATACGCTAGAAATGAAGGATGTATCTGGTGCTGACGGTAGCTGAGCCATGGCAACTGAACAATATTTGTGATTCTAATTAAATTTGGGCCACGAAGTGCAACTAAGGATCAGCTCTTAGATTTATTTTCCATCCAAGAACAATTAAGTATTTATTAAAACCATGCAAACGACAATGTAAGCGAGCACATATATAAGCGTGGGTGTCACCCATTATTCGTCTCTCCCGTCTACTTCGTTTCCCTCTGATTCAGTCCAAGCATGCTCCGATACAGTACTGTTAGTAGTTTTGATAAAGCATTAGGTAAGCGTTCTTGTGTCGTGATTGTGTGATTTTGTGTAGGCTTGGTCCAAATTCAAAGTAACTAGGTGTAAAAAAGATTTTACTTGTGTAAAAAAAACTCTTGGTGTTTAAAAATGTGTGTCTAAGTTCGTTTGATAATTGTGTCCCAAAATGGAAGCTTTGTTGTATGTCTGTGCACGGGGTTAGGGCGTGTTTTGACATTCTAGTATTGTTGTTGTCAATCGCAGTGGGTGAGTGCTGCCGCTCCCCGCAGGCAAGTGTCATGCCGGTAGGAATGATCAGCGCACTAACTTCATTTACCTGTTTCCGGGACTTCTTAATCATGGGCTGGGGCTTCAGCTCTTCGTCGGAGAAGGCGCGCGTTCTAGGGTCAAAGTCTCGCCCTGATGAGGCCATTGAGAAAGCTGCAATATCGTCCACGTTTACTACATAGAAGTTTATCGAACCTGAAGAGGCTGTGTGCGTTTCGCGGTAACGAGAGTTGCACAAAAATGGCTCGAATACCCGGTAGATATACGGTTCCCGGTCACAATGTTATTGCAACATACTTTGTACTACTGCGATAATAATAAAAAAATAATACATGCGAGTTGGTCATGGAACTCAAAGTATACTGACTGGAATCTGCTGGCGACAGCGGCGGGTTGATGGTGTCCGGGCTCATGCAGTCGGAGGGCGAGGGCGAGCGCTCGCGCTTGGTGACCGGCGCTTGCAGGCCTAGGGCGGGCGCGAAGGCAGAGCCGCCCAAGTGCGCACTGCCCAGCGCCTCGCCCGGCATGCCATTCTCCGACAGGAACTCGTCTAGGTCCACGTACTGCAACAGTACACAGTACGCGTCACACGCCGCGCCCCACCGTGGACGCACACCCATCCCAACACGAGGCGTGTGTGTCCAACCTAGCGTACTAGGATCACCAGCCCCACGCACGGTGGCAACTAATTTAACAGCAACATGGCAACACAATCGCATCGGCCCAATTCGCACAGCAATACCAAATAAGTTACTTACACACTAGATCTTTGCTTAATGAAAAGTCTTATATAATATATTAATTGAAGGAACAGATTGCGGAAGCGGGGAGCGGGAGTGAAACGGGACAGGTGCGGAAGATCTCTATTACCTAGTGCGGGCGACAGCGGCGGCGCAGTTAGGAAGCCGGTAATTTAAGAGACGCACACGACACGCAACACGCAGTAGGTAATAAAGTAAACATTACTGACTTCTTGTACCTTAAGGTCGGGGTCATAGGGCAGCGTCTTGTCCCACAGGTTAGGCCCGAGGAAGGCGGCCTGCGCCTCCCACAGGTCGTTGTCATCCTTCTTGTCCTCGAGCGCATCCTTGTTGTTCACCGACTTGCCTGCAACAAGGAGGTCGGGGCGTGAGCCCAGCCATTGGCGATGACGCTCCCCGCCGCCGCGGGCTACACTCACTACGGACGCGCTCCTCCAGCGTACGGCTGACCTTGTACCTACTGTGTATACAGCTCCAAAGCTCAATAGCTCCATGGCGAGCATAGAACGCGGTAACCTTGGGCGAGCGTCCCCCCGTGTTACAACTCTACGGTAGGTTATGAAACTTTCAATGAAATTGGCTTCGAAATTCATGATTATGGTTTTTCTACGTCGTTACGTATGCGTTGTGCATTGAGAATTATCCAAACTAAATTTTACAAGGATAATCTGTACTTCATTACCAAAATCAACTTGTAATTTGGTTCATCTGCATCTCATTATAACTCATTATTAGGGGCGAGCGAGATAGTAGTGACGATGTGACGAGAGCACGTCTCTTGTTTGCTCGATTTCATATTACATGTATCAAATGAAACAAATTACAGCTGATAAATATTACAGAAAACTTGTAAAGAATACAAACATTGTAAATATTTGTAATTGATCGGTACAAGCCAGTTGCGAGCTATCGAGGAGCGCAGTTGTCGTCAGTGTAGCCTGTGGTCGGCGAGCGTTTGTTAAATATAACCTATTATTATAATAACAAGGACTAAACTACTTCATGCATTCGTATGCAGTCGCTGAGCGGTGGCGCACACTTTATATAAATCATAATTATATTCGCGAGAGCAATGTGAAACCACATGTGTGTTTAGTTCAGGCATAGTGAGAGACGATGGTTCGGGAGAATAGAGGAATCGGGACAGAACAGCTACAGACGCTCGCGGCCCGCAGGTGGACCACCAACACACAAAATAATTATATTATCAACACAAACATTAAAACATAAATACCAGTGATGCCCATTACAAATATCAGTGGGCATTAGTCGCTTCTGCCTCAGACACTGTTTGATCTTTGACACTACACGTTTGAAGTCATTATCGAGCATAGATACCGCTCGCATACATATTTATGCGTTAGATATACTGGGATATTGTCGTTAGTATACACTCAGCGCTGTTCCTCCAGGTTGCACTCGGTCTCAATCAAAGACAAACTTTCTAAGGCGTGTGATTGCGGTGGGTAGGCTCTATTGAATGGTTAAGGGACACCGGGACATTCCTACAGTTGAAGGCTAAGTAATTCCATCCGACTAAGGTCTGACATCGCGATTAATAACAATTAAGTAGTATAATACAAAACCAGTAGCCGTGTAATGAAATATTGGCCATTTCCTTCAAACGTAGGGATAATGGCCGCTGTTTACTGACCTCGGCCCTGGGAGTGCTTACATATCACATATGAACTAAACTGAAGTATATCCTAAGTACCACCGTATTCTTAGATGAACGATGATGGGTGTCAAGGGGCTACCCCCTAACACCACGTAAGCACACACGTGATCGAGGTGCGGGGGGAATGAGGCGGCGAGGAGGTGGTTGCTCGCGAGTGCCACGTGTTTCGCTGCACGCGCGGTCTGCCCTTGTTTACTGTACGTTGGAAAATTTATTTAGCTGGATTCCTAATAACTTTGCTTCCTTAAGTATTACGTACAATTGTACGTAATTCTTAAGAAAGCAAAGTTAGTTTGTAACTTTTAATTCACCCGATATTTATTTTTATACACTTTTCGTATCAAGTTTGTAAATGGGAACTTTGTTGACACGTTTCCAAAAGTTGGTTGGTTTATTTTTGAGTTAAGCACAAAAGTTGATGGCTATTTTTATGGATTGTAAGTTTCTACAATACATTATAAAAGTTCTAATTTCAATGAATATAACTAAAAAAGTTAAGTTTTCATTACTCGTGCTAAGAAAACGATCGGATTTGTATTTGATCTGCGAGTTCCAATTACGGATCCATTAATTGTGCCTCTACGGGTTATACGTAAGCCTTGCATTAAACATGGCTTTTTCATACACATATGTAATGTAAGCGTTAGAAGTTGCGAATGAAGAGAATATGATATTTGCCAATATTTTGTGATTGTTTTTGTGCGATCATTTAAAAAAATATTGTTTTTCCCCAGAAAACATTGTTGCATTAAATAGCTCGTTAATTGCGGAATGGTAAATAGCAAATAATAAAGTTCCTAATATATAAAGAAGTCACTACAATTGGACTCCCTACAAAGCCTTACTACCTATTAAAATCATCAATCTCTCTAAAGGTAAATTTTTCTAATGGTTAGTATAACGATCAAACACAATAATGACATTTATTTATTCTATCTATAAATAATATGTAGCGGAATAATCCTTGTGTATTAAATGTTTATTATTATAGTATAATAAATGCCAATAAGGTCGTGCCAACGTGACAGATGGCGACTCCATCGCCGTTATTGAAGCCAGACTACACATACGTCTTTAAATATCGTCTTAAACGTATGCAGGTTTCCTCTCGATGTTTTCCTTCACCGTAATGTTCGTGATGTGACTAATCGCGGAATTTTAACTCGAGCGAATATACCTATTATCTTTAGGGCAACAATCCCTGATTTCATGAAAATCAGTCCAATATACCAGTTCTTTCTAGACTTCTCTTTTGTTCTCTTTCTCGTCATCCACACCAATAGGTAGATTCTTTGCATTCAATGAGAGATGTTTTTCAATGAAATCTCTCATTTGAGATATCATAAATGGCTCGAATTTATGCATTTGTTTCATCATTTCATCAATTCATGACTTCTGGTTCACACCTGAGGGATATCAATACCATATATATCAGACCATATCAATTAGGTGATTTGTCACACGAAAATCTGTATGGTGGACTAGGCAAACGTAGTGTAGGACGCCCTCCGACCAGGTGGAATGACGATTTGCGAAGGACTGCTGGCAGATGCTGGATGCGGCAAGCTGAAGACAGGGCGCTCATTAGGGGAGGCCTATGTCCAGCAGTGGACTAGAGTGGGCTGATGATGATGATCATGATGATATACTTTATTATGTATTTAATATTTGTGTCGTTGGCACCTGGATCTCTGTCAAATATGTGGTGATTACACTTGCGCCTATTCCGATACAACATTTATACATCGCATCAAGGCTAACTACAAATTGGACGACTCGACATCAAATATCATAAAGCCCATATTCTACTGGCTAAGTTTACAATTTTAGTGAGAATTAGAAAACTAAAGATTTGCAAAATAATTGATAGTACAGAAGATGCGATGACTCTATTTACTTATCTGCGATATGATTGTATTGCGCGTATCTCTATATATCTCTGAATCGCGAGGTACAACAGCTGACGTGGAAAACGAATGCGTTCTTGTGCTTCCTCGTGAAAAAGGTGTTAGCGGGGAGCGGGGGGCGGGGGGGGCCTTGCTGGGGCTGTAGGAAGCGGGAAGTAACCCACATGTCAGCGTAACATGTTCGCGCCGCTTTCCTCACCGTTCCGCACGTGCACGTCGGCGCACGCACCCCCCGGCGCGTTGCACAAAAACACACCACGTCTCACAATTAATGAGAAGCGCGCCAGGTGCAACACGTTGCGCAACTAAGCATCCTCCGTTTATGTAGCGCATGTTGGCCGGTCCAGCCGGTCGGTCGCGTGCTCCATCTCTCACTTTCTACGGAGAAAGCCACGGGTTTTTCCGACGATATGACGAGTGGAGAACTTCCTCGATTTCGGGCTTTTTGTAAAATAACATGTAAAAATATGTTAAGTTTTGATCCCGAGCTTGCCAGAGAAAGTCCGCGCGGCCCCTCTCGCTTTCATCAGATACGGCCGGGAGAAAGTGACGCGCCTCCGAATTACTCTCAATTCTAAATGGCTACAAACTAGCGCCGGGGGCGTTTCTCTGTCGGCTCTGCAGTTGCCTTTATCAGCTCGGGTTAATGTCCCTGTGGGTAGTTAGCATTGGTTGCAGCTACTTCCTTGTTCAGTATCGCAGAATACCGGTACTAACCAGGATATGGCGGTAAGGCAGTGGTGGTGCGCCGCCGTTGGAATGCCACGTAGTCGGCGTTAGTGGAAAGCGGTTGTGTAATCACTTCCTACTCGGGAAATATAGGTGAGGAGAGCGGCGCGGGCGGGGCCGAGGGCGGGGCGGGGTGCGGGGCGGGCGGGCAGCCGCAGGCGGGGCGAGCGGGAAGTGGCTCTTGCGCAATGGAGAAAGCAAGCGTTTTCCGGCGGCGCGCGCGATCATTTTCGTAAACGTGTGAATTGAGCGAAAGTTAATAAGAAACCTACCTCGCCGAATCGCAAAGTGAACAAATTTGTTTGTTCATCACTCGCAAATGTCCTTAATGCGGTATTTATTTATATTTAACCTTCTTAAGATTGCATCGGACGTGTTACGCTAGAGCATTATTCCTTCAGACACAATTCTCTAGGTTTTTAGGTTTATGGACATCTCACACAAAGTCAACTAGACCCGAAGTACATAGATAATGCAGAAATAGATTATTCACACGAATGCGAATGAGATTGAACAAGGGTCATGACAGAAGGTAGAACAGTACCGACGCGCCGCACAGGCACAGTCACACAACACAACCAGCTGTGTACACAATCTTGGAGAATCATGTGCTCGATATCTTTAGCAAGTTAGTTACAAGTACACTGCGATCTGGCAAAGGAAGAGACTAAGCAAATGTCTGTCTGTTAGGTGGGAGCTACTAGATCAAACGGAAATTATCTAGAATAGCAGTGCTGAAGTCCTTACTATATTCTTAAGTGTTGTATTTTTCTTCTTTAACTGAACAGTGAAAGAAAACGTAGAGAGCAAACGTATCAGAAGACATTCAAACACGTCATATTGGCACCCAAATATATATTCGGCGATAAAAGAATGGTGCAAAGATGAAGAAAGGCATGTTACGTTGGTTTGGACACATAGAAAGGATGAGTGAAGAAAGATTGACGAAACAGATATACAAAGCAAAAGTGTGTGCAAGAAGAGGCAGAGGAAGGCCACGTTTCAACTACCTGGATCAAATAGATCGGACTCTGAAGGACGGGAACGTTAAGAGTACTCGAAACCGACGAGCATGTATGAAGAGACTGATGAATGGACGAAGCGAAAGAGGTATGTAAGTCTAGAGAGAACTGGCGCTCTATACTCTCTGCCTACCTCGTTAGGGACTTTGCGTGATGATATGTATGTATGTAAGAATGTTGCTTCAGCTCTGCCTATCCCTTCGTGAGCTTTGTGGGAAAACGCTAACAAACAAATTGGAAGATTACTAATAATAATATACAAATTATAACTGAATACGCAATGGTGACGAGTTCCACTCGTCTAGAATACGTTTATCGAGTATTGTGCGACCTTGTAGGTGTACATTCTGTGGCTCAAACCTGCCGTTAATATATTATTAGATATTAAAAGCAATATGGAAAAAGTTCCACGTTCTCATCAGACAGTCGATACAACGTGAAAACTAAGTAAATAGCAACGCGTTTGCGACCGTGTGCAACTGTGACACGTTAATAACGAGTACAGATATAGCTCAGGAAAGAAGAAAGTGTTATTACACTTTAGCCTACCTCTCGGGGGACCTTTTTGGACAAGCGTGTAAGTATTTATTCTATCATTTGAAGAAGTGATGTTTCCAACGGAATAATATCGCATATAGTGGTGACTCGAGCAGCCTCCGCCATGTGCTCCGGTCGCTCATCGACGAGCTCTTTCTGCAGCTACGAAAGGAGAAACCGAGTGGTACACACTCTGGAGTCTTGATGGCCCACCAAGAGCGGTCCTGTATCCTCGATAGTACAGAAAAAAGGGGCAAATCAGAAGATTATTTTTTATTCCCTAAGAGGTATGGCCTTTGTAATTGTAGCATGACGTGTTTTGAATAAGGATATATAGTTTTGGAAAGATTTAATCTACCTTTATATATGCACTGTGCTATTTATAATTACTGCTTGATAGTATACTTGTACCATAATTGTGTCACAAAATGTGAGTAGATCGAGTTTCACCATAGACGCGGATATAATCTGTTACATTCGAAAGCATTGATAAATAGTCAGTCCCCCTCATTGCTTTATTATCTATGCTTATTACAATTGTATGATAAATGTGTGTAATAAAACACTTTTACTCAATTAACAAAGTGCTAATCCATTGTAATATAATTCAAGAACGAAAACGAAAAGCGATTAGAAATGAAAGTGATATGCGGATCACGGGTAGCGGTGGTCATACATTAATGGCGGTCGGTGATCAGGCCGCGGCGCTCAGCTGGCGTGACGTCAGCGGAAAAGTAAAAGTCGGAAGAAGTCGCGAGGGGCGCGGCGGGAGGGGGTGCGATGCGGAAACGCAGCGGAAGATTACTTTTACTCTCGCCAAAGAGCCTGCGCGTGCGCACATTATGTTGTCAGTATGTGGTTAGAGGTGAGGAAATGCATGAAAGCTGTATTGATTATAGATCCATTGTGCGGCGTTAATAGTATCAATGATTAGAGTTGGTGGCTAGTATAATTAAATTTTAAAATTCGGGGTTAAGGTATATGCATGGATATTCAGCCTAACATGGTTGGAATTGAATTCAAATGATACTTGGGAGTTCATTCAAATTGGTCTACGTTTTATATGCGAACCGGTTTCTATGTAAATAACTAATTTTTTTATATTTACTACGTTGTTCGCTTGATTATTATAACAGAAATAATAAACTTATTAAAAAAAAATTTACAGTAAAAACGCCAGAAGCGAAAACCGTTCGAATGCTTGATTCATTCATTCAAAATGCATTTACAACCAGTAGAAACTTAAAACAGTTGCATAAAAACTCTATTTAACGGTCCAAAATAAATTCGAAATTCGAACAGGCGGAACATAGTCTTGAGAGTTCTTTGTTCGATTTTTAAAAAGTAAAAGTGGTCGCGCACGCGGAACTGAGCACGTGCTTGGAGGGGGGAGCGAAGGGGGGAGGTAGAAAGTCGCGAAAAGGTTGCCACTTTTTCCCAAATATTCGTAGTGAAAGTGCGGGCATGCTCGAATTGATCAAAAACGATACGTGATGACGTCAGCACCCGCACTCCGGCGCAGGCATTGCGGACGAGATATTATGGCCGTGTTCCTTTTTTAAATATAAATTTAATAAAAGTTTCTTCTCACTACCGAGGATTGGACAGTAAAAATGTTTTTAACATATAAATAGGCGTAATTCAGACAGCTTATTCAAAGTTAAGTTTGTAATGTTGTTTGTTACTCTTTCACGCATAACGGCATTGAATAAAGCTGGATTAATAAAATGTATTAATCTAGCGTAAAGAGTCTACCAACAAAAGTAAAAAGACGCGGGGCAAGCATATTGACCTACCCCGTTCAAGCAACCTTTGTGTGAGCACGTGTACCAATTGTGCCTTGGTCTTGAATGTTATTTGTGTTCTACTTCTACAAGTCTGTTCATCGATGACCCTTTCCTATAGTATTACTTTTGTCAAGGGCTATAAGAATTTCTGAAGAAGTCTCCCAACTTTAAACGTACGTCATATCTAGCCAGCCTAAGGAACATTACATGGTATTTGTTACCTACTACTTCACTGCGTCATTCTGCGATTCCGGATTGCTGAGTACACTATAAAACGTCATAATCGTACAAGGATAAGTACTTTCTAATGAAAGCGAGCACCAACTTGTACTCAAACTGTTTGTACGTAGGTATTACAAGTGGATATAATTGTGAGGAGGAAAGAAATTGAAAATATTCCTAAAGTTTCTACTCAAGGTGATCAATTTACCTGTGTCCGAGCACAATTTTTCATTTACTTTTTCAAGTATATACTGTATATATACAATCACTCCAAGTCCTTCACGGGGTAGGCAGAGAGAGCTAAGGATCCGTCCTTTTTAGACTTATTAACCGGACCTTAATAATTAAATTAAATTCGGACTCTTTCGTTCCGTCCGAGTTTATCAGTCACATTAAGTATATTACAGAAATGTAAAGATTAAAAAATACACTACAAAAACTTTCAATATTGTAACCTTTAGTAGAATTCAAATATAAAAAACAATGTTACGTATGTGTTCACGTCTTCGAAGGGGGTAGAGGCACAGATCGTGCAGGCACCCACATTTCGGTGCTTATAAACTATACATAGGTGCCATCATCACTGTTGGCGAATCTGTCACACTCCATTTTTTTTTACTCCGGTAACTATTTAAGACATACAACAGAGGGTGGAACCTGTATCGCAACGTGCTACTGAAACAACTCGGCAATTAAATCACACGAGTTTTACCACTATTAATAAGAGAAAGACAGAGAGAGAGAGAATCTGTAAGGCTGTGTGTTTGTTTATCGAGAAACACCTATATTCGCGTCTTTTTTTAGACCATGGGATCCGTAATGATATGCAACCTGAGTTAATATATATATCCCAATTTTCGAACGGTGTGATATAATTGGAGTCCTATCGCTGTCACCCGCCGCCCGGAAACTAGCCTGACAGCAGACATCGGCAATGTCACGGTCCAGAGCCCTTCAATGCACGTTGTTACTTTATTATATTTAATTGGCAACTTTGTCAGAACTCTCTTAACGAGGTGCTCGTGACGCTGACGATATTGGAACAAATTGGGAGCTTATTTTTAATTGATACATAACATCTACATATAACAGACGGACAATGCCAAAATTTTACTTAAATATGCCTGATTTCATATTTCAATGCGCTCTGTTCTTTCTGCCATATCCGTATATGCCATGAGGGGCGGGTGTATCTTAATTAAATCTTTTAAACAATACATTTGAGGCGAATTCTAGCTCTTGCTTCATAAAAGAGTAGTGACCACCGCATAGTCCTGGCTAAATCAACCTCTCAACCTTGGTACCTTTTAGTTGTCGAGCCATTTATCGCAATTTGGACACAATTTGTGGCCTCACATTCCTGAAGCCTTACACGGATTATACGAATTTTATGTCGATACGCGACCGATTCGTAAATACCTGCCAACATAAAAGTTATTTCACGCATAAAGTAAATCCGTGGTGGCCGAGTGGTTCGAGCGACGCAAGTTCCAATCCAGACTGTACCAATGAGTTTTTCTGATGTACAATGATTAGTAACACCGCGAGCTTTATGGTGGAGGAAAATAACGAGATGAAACCTGTATACGTTTGAGAAGAAATTTAAATGTAAGTACCCAATTGAGAAACAATGAATGCAATGGACTCGGCATCTACCACATTGGCACCTGAACTACTGCACACTTGTAACTATCCCTATACATATGTATGAAGTTCTTTAATTAGGGAGTTAGGTACTCGGCGTGGTGATATGTATTTTAATTACGGAGATAAATATTTTTATTAATGGAGTTATTTTGCTAAAAGTGTGTCATCTTGATTATTATTTAAAAATTGACTCGATGCATTGCATGCAGGCAACAAGTCCGGATATACCTTGTTTTCTCCTATTAATACGAGTATGTCCCAGGCGATACAACTTTCAATGGCAAAACTTCAAGAATCACTTGAAGTTTTGCTTCACAAAAACTTCCGCATCAATAGATTCCAGTTATTTAATAAAGCTAAGCAACGCAATAAGGAAAATATTGTCATTTTAGCATACAGTCGCAGAAAGTTAAGAGGAATTGGTAGAATACATAGATAATCAATTTCCCCTGAGCTTATTAATCGCTATTATTTGGCTGTGTGTAGTCACCGTACTATATATGATTGCGGATCTGTTGAGAGGTGTCAATGATACGTCGCGTGTCAGCTCCACTGATAACGCAGACGAACATAATTACGGTTTATCAATTATAATCAGGCATTGGTTTTGTAAACATTGTACCAATTTAATTTGAGAAAACATATCAGAGTTGTTTTAAGAGGTCGCCGATACGATACGACTCCCACACGGAATAAATATCTGGTCTGACCTACTACCGCAAGTTACTCGTTCCGCTCACCACTCGGGGTTCACTCAGTCGCCGAAATAGTGATATAATTAATGTATTTAATTATGTTATCTTTGATATAATATGTCTTGTAAATTACAATTTGATTTAATTGGAAATATTAAATCTTAAAAATCACACGAATCCGATACTTTCTACAGAGGGACCGTCGCACTAACAGTTACTTGATAGTATCATAAGTACGCCGGGTTGAGTCCTAATTAGGTAAAGCCAGTATGCTGCTAGCAGCCGCATGTCAGAGGTCTGATCAAGACCAAGATAAGACCTAACCTATGTGCTATGTAGTGATATATTTTGTACATGTAAGGTCAATGAACGAATACATTATCATACATTGTTGCCACAGACGCAAACAGTGAGAATACTTATTTGACATCAGTTTGGTTTATATCATTCTAAAGATTTAACTAAACGGGAAACATTTACTGAACGCCATATAATAGCCATGACAATCCTGCCAAGAGAAAAAACGTCGAAAATAGAGATTGTTTTTAATAGTCAATGGCTGATAAGTGTAAAGTAGTGGTTTCTGCCTACCCCTATCGGAAAGAGGCGTGATTATATGTATGTATGTATATATGATAACTGACCATTAAGGGTTAAAGACGAACAGAACTCTTTGACACAGCTACACTGACGAGCGACTGCAAGTGACAGCCTTCAGGGCGCATAACGCGAAGAACTATTACCCGATCGGGCTGAAGAGTCCTCGAGTGGCCACCACTCGCCGGAACACGCAGCGTAGGAGATACAAAAGGTAATTGAACTAGACTGTCCTTACTATGGCCGAATCAGAAGGCTGATATTAAGGTGCTTTTCAAATTGTACAATTCGAGATCAAAGACGTCGTAAAAAAATGTAGAAGCTAGCTTTCTTGTTTTTTCCACATCGTTAAAGGACATATAAGGAGGAAATATAAGCGGACCGAATGCAATTTTTTACCTAATCCGATAATGGACCCTACACTACCCACTTGTGATGTCAAATATTTATCTACTCCAACCAGACGGTGCCACACTATAAAGTGACAATGTTCGCTAGCTACAAGACTTTATCAATAGTCTGACTCCAAGTTGGTACTTGGCGGGACTAGATTTATCATCACATAAATGTCCGTATCGTGCTTGTGTAGGGTTGGCGATATGGCATTCTAGCTGAGGGATATCATCGCCGGCGCCGGAGGTATAAAGACACAAAAGACAAATTAAATTAAGGCGAGACCAAAGTAATTAATTAAGTAGTTAGTTGCAACTGTTCTTTGTAAATATTATTAATTGTTGTTATTGTAAATAAAAAAACTTAGGCGAGACCAAATGCCCCGCCGAAAATATACCGTTCATCACTTATTAAACTTATAAAACGTCGAAAAAGAAGCACGGTTCGGGTTGGTCGCTTCCATGGAGAAGAACCGGCAAGAAACTCCATGGTTATCATCATGTCATATGATCACGGCGAGTCCCTAACGGGGTAAACAGAGGGAGAATAGAGCGCCAGTTCTCTGTAGACTTACATACGCCAGATTCGATTTTTGTTTACTGAATTATGTGATCTCCGTCAAGCAAGCTTTAATTTATTTATTTATTATTTAATTATATAAATTAAACGCTAAGCAAATGTCTACACCGGGTTTAGTAAAGGCTGGTACAGGTACAAATTTGTTCATATAAGTTAAAACGTTGGTGCAGTGGTCGAGGCCGTAGGGCCGTCAATGAAGGGTCGACAGGTTCATTAATATGCAATAAACGGTACCTCCGTTTGATTAAAACACGCGTTTGACTCAATGTCACAAAATTGGTGTATTTCCGGAGTTTTCTATGAGCCATTCTATGAGGCATATTTCTATGAGTTTTCTATAAGGCATGAATTTATTCCTTATAAATTTTACCATCGTAAACGCAAGTTTTAAATATAAGTTCATTTCAATTAACCAAAAAAGTATGTTTATTCAAGCACCAATGACAAAGGCTGGAAGCATTTGGTCCATCGTAATATAAGTGATTTTGAAGGGCTGCGGTTATTTACTTTTAACATAAGAGATTTCGCGAACCCATTGTTTGACCAATTACCGAGATGACCGCTGTAATAGCAGCAAACGGAACGAATGAAAATCTAGCAGGCAGCACAGACACATTCTGGGTGTGCAGTATTGCCATTTAATGGATATAGCTGATGGAGTTACGATGGACGCGAGAATATTGCTCCTTAATCTTATAACACTGCGAGCCGAATACAATACTACATAAAAAAGTGAAAAATGCTCATAAACATATTGGTATCGCAGATCCTTTCGCAGGTTACTTTCTCTCGTTCGCAAAATCTCAACCGTTATGGTCTATTTAATTCTGCGCCGACCCGCTTTCTTTATGCGGCACTTTTGGGTTGACTGTACAGATATGTCTTATTTTACTATTGAATGACATTTGGACACGGATCGCATATTTTTTTTCAAATTCAGATTTATTTGGATATTAAAATATCTTCAAGAGTTTCGGACAGAACGCGGAATATTAAATACGGTATTGATGAATATAGA
Source organism: Drepana arcuata (assembly GCA_016069955.1). NCBI lineage: Eukaryota > Metazoa > Arthropoda > Insecta > Lepidoptera > Drepanidae > Drepana > Drepana arcuata. The sequence goes on along the minus strand of JACCPG010004564.1, from coordinate 31,514 downwards.
TAGATAGTCGTATCGTTAGAATTGTGGCCTCTCCGGGAACCAGGCCCGGAGATAACCCCAAGCAAAAATAGCTTTCAATTGCAGACTATTGTATGGCATCTAGTGGGGCTGAAACAGACCTGGCGTACTTGTTTCCGCTTACACAAAGCCGTATACTTATAGCACCATGGTAAGGCTTCCTCCGGACTAATCGGGTTTCCGGCCGACATGCCTTCCGCACTCCTCTCGAATGTATATGCGATATGACACGGTTCACTGGCGACACGTAGCAAACAGTATCGATTGCCCACTGTCTCCCGATTTGTACCATGTTCGAGAAAGAGGAAAGTATGATTCGGAGGAAGATCGGACTGGGACCTAGTTGGGTACCAGCCGAGCAACTGTTTGTGTAACAAAACGACTCGGTTTCAGGACAGGTTCGGTACGTGCAGTAGCGCGAGGGTATCGGTGAAAGGCCCAATCGCCGAAACAAAGAGCTCTCGATCGGCCGAAAAGTTCGGTCCGATAGCGCTCGCGCACTTTCTCTTTTTTTCGCGACTCTCTCGGAGCCGGGTTTGCATCAATCACGACGGAGGCGGGCGAGCGGCGCGCGGAGAAAGTGCGCGCCCGCTTCCTGGACGGCGGGATAAGGGCCACTGACCATTGACGAAGACGTGCTGCCTCCAGATGTGGTACTGGCTCCAGCGGTCATCGTCCTGCACATGGCCGTGCTGCAGCTGAGGGAGCGAGGGTAGCGGCGGAGGGGGCGCGGGCGGCAGCAGCTGTGGCGGCGGCGCCGGCGGCCCGAGCGGCTGAATCGGTTGGTGTTGGTACTCCATGGGGTCGAGTCGAGGCGCTCAACGGGCGCTCGCTCAGTGATCACTCATCGCGACGCAGGGGCGTGCGCGCAGCGTGCGTGCGCGGCGGCGTGCAGCGCGCGACTGGTGGACGCGCAGCAGCCACGGCCCGCCGCCCTCCCGCGGCGCGCTCCCTCCCCCGGCTCACCCTACCTTCATCGCTTCCTCACACGCACGGCACAGTTTTTAATTGCGGTGACATAATAGCCGCGATGCGCGATCACTCTCGCCGCCGATAACTGATTACTGTTCGCTACTCGCCGTGCACGTTATGTGTACATACGAGTGCACGTGTCGTCCGCCGCATGTAAACAAAGCCGACAACTAGGCTACAAGAGCGCGCACTCCTCGACACGTAATCATTCAGTAACACTATCAAGACCACTTGAATTTTAAATAAATAGTACGTACAATAGTAGCACACGCAATTGAGATATCGCTTTACAAAGCACCATTCATACTCTATCAAAAGACCACAGCGATAACATATTTTACCTCAATCAACAGAAAGTCCGGTAAGCGCGCCCTGTGGGTGTGGTGCCAATTATAAATAATACATTGTGGCGCGTTGAAGTCTTTTGTACCACGTGACAATAACACACACGGGTCTTCGGGATCAAAGCCTCTAATTCCTGGGAGAATATACTTTGTTGCCTTTGATACCATATCTGCTATTTATGAATATCGACTTAGTCATTTGTTTGCATTATGCGTACGTTTTTCGCACATTGCACAATGTCCTCTTGAAGTATGAGGTTATTTTATTCCTTTGTTGACGATCGTCACGACGATATTTTATGGGTTATTTTTAATGTAACAATCCACCGCCCCCATTAGGACGTATGACCTTTGCTATAATATCTCCACTTTTATTAAGAAATCTTAAAAGTAAGCTCCAATTACATACATAGCATGTATATTTATGTACATAGCATAATTTGTCAGTTAGAATATAGATACAGTACATCTAGATCTAGCATTGCAACAGATGGAACAACGAACATACTCAATGCACCACAATGCAATACAATTTATCATCTTGTATTTACTTGCTTTGCTGCATCGATTTGCATAATAATTTATGTAAAAGCAGTTGCATTTTAAACAAAACGTATGTGTTATTACATACATACAAACAACAATATCAGACCGAGCTATTTAATAAAATTTTACCTAATTCTGACCTAATTTGTGCGTTTGTGACATTAGCAAGGATTTGAACAATGCTTGAAAAGAAATGTTTTAAGTTCTAAGCAACGCGGATAGCACTCCTTATGAGGTACCTAGGCTCACTGAGTTGCTGATCGCGAATCAGCAACTTGGGATCTGGCTTGGACTGGTAGATATGGTTTAAATCATTTTAAGGCTGGTTTGATGGGCATGGATGACGGCTCATTCGTGTCAGGCCACCGCGGCGTGGATGGAATACGGGATCATACGTCACGTCGTCATTGGTACGAGGCCTACATGTTATCGATCAGTGTAAATGGTTCGACGAGTGATTATGAACCGCCTGTGCAAGAGAGGAATGGGGGGTGGGGAGGGGAGGGCGCGAGCGACAATGGTGTTTACCTCTAAGGCAGGTGCACTCTGACTCGAACACAATAGCGTTATATGTTTCTCCATAAATCCATTTACAAAAATGTGTAATGATAATTTTACACCTCATGTAGTGTGCCTGTTACGATAATCTTTTGATTGGAGGTCCTCTTCCAAGAAACATCATAGTTTATATATCCTGCAGGCAGTGCGTGTGGACGAGTGTAGTACTTATAGATACACGTTGAAGATAAAGAAGTCTGGCTCTAGTTCCTTCTGCGCATGCGGCTTCCTTGGTAGCTCATAAACGGCACAAATGTGTGGATGTCTCTATTCTGAATCTTTTCTGTTCTCATTTCGGGTTTTCTATTACAATAATAATTTTACTTTTTTTTATTTTAATTGATTCCATATCTTGACCAGAATTAGTTACAGTACTGATGACAATATTTGTGTCATTTGTTTAATTTGTCTAATTTGTGAATGTGAGAACATTGTAGGCTTTGTAGATTCTTAGATCTTGCTAACATTGTTATAATTATCTTGTTTTATGTAAGCTTTTATATAGTAAGCAACGACCTATTGTCGGACCTACGTTGTTCCCCCATACTTGGTACTATTGCTGTAACGAAAAAATATTGTTATTGTATATGCCTAATGATTTGAAAAGAGTAACCATGAAGTTTCTTGCCGGTTCTTCTCCATGGCATCTCCATGACACTTTTCGGTGTACATATACTTTTGGTGCCGACGTGACAGATGGCGAGTCCATTGCCGTTTCTCAATGCCTGCACCGTAGAGCTCGTGTGATGACTGCACTATACCTCAAATCTATACCTACTTAAGTTCAGAAAAACTCATTGGTACAGTCAGGCTACGAATTTGCAATTTATGGGTTGCTGGCAGTTACCACCAGTAGAACCACTCCAATAGTTAAAGTATATGTCAAATAAATATAACAGTCAATATTTATAACACGTATTTTCAACAGAAAATAGAACAGTAGACTTCTAGAAATTGTTGGATATTCTGAATAAATCCTTATAATTATGAAATAAAATAAAAATAAAACTCCTATGATAAAAAATCATTATTAAAGTGACAAAACGTTAAACAACGTATTAAGATATGACTTACTATATAGCTTTATCGTGATTTTTAAGTGCGTGCAAGATAAACGTGAACAACTTAAATTGGCTACCTTTCATCGTAACTATCACAATTTGAGCAACTGTCCCAAATGGCGGCAGCTCCTTGCATAAGCAATATGCATAACAATATATAAATACCATCGAGAGGAAGCCTGCATACGTTTGAGACCAAATCCAAAGGCATATGTGTATAGTTGTGCTTGAGTTATGGCGATGGACTGGACGTCTGTCATGTTGGCACCTAAAATATATCTCTGGTGGAAAGTGGGTGTGTGGGTGTCTATACACCTCTGCCTACACCTTTAGGGACCCTTGTTGGAAGGCGTGAGGATATATAAATTACTTACAATAATTTTGTACAACCGTCTGTCAATTCGGCGTAAAATTTTATTTAATTGGTAGTTTTTTCTTGAATAAAAAATATCAAATGTATTAATGCAGCTAATAAAACTCTCTCTGGGTCAAATTTCATCCAATTCCATTCAATAGTTTTTGTGTGAAAGTGGAGCAAACATCCTCATAAGCTATCCACTGGGAAAACTATGAGTCCGTACTCTTGTCACCTGCAGGCTCAAAACATTACGAGTGGACTTCCGTTTATAGGTGAATCAAATGTCCAACAATATATACATTTAATACTACGAATTTCACTACGACAAGCTATTTATACGGGATGTTATTTTATTGTTTACAATGATGTCAGTTTTTAGAACGTTCTTAAGTTTGTTCCTCATTAATAATTAGTTGATTTGATATTGTTATTGTGGCGTATTACACTTAATAATTGCTTATAAGGTCATACAATATATGAGTATATATTGTATATATATACAATATACAATCCCCTTCGGGGACCCTTGTGGGAAGGCGTGAGGATATATTATTATTAATATAGGTATTAATAAGTATATTTAGTGATATAGTATATATATATAAATACATACTCTAAAGTGGTCAGTATAGTGTAGCGACGATAACCCGGGGCTATCTGCGCAGTATCAAAACGGATTCGAACTTGAACTCGTTTGATGCCTCAACGACAAGATTTCCTATATTTACTTGATAAATAACTATTGTGCAATAAAATTTTCTCAATTATCAACTCTATATCTTAAGAGATAAGAATATAATTAGAACGCAAGTGTCTCACACATGGCGCGTCTGTGCTTTGACCATTTTAAGTCTGATCTCCCATTCATCAGGGCAGCCCGAGATTGGGGGTTGTATCATCTTACAGAAGTTGGCAGCAAAATACCACACTATGATTTGATGCTAGCAGGTAGGCAGATTAAGGTATCCAGCACGCAAAAGTTAAACTAGAAGCAGTTTCCTTGTGATGATACTTACGTATATGGGACGATGATGGATCGTCAAAATCAGTTCACGTGGGCGGTTAATAATTACCGCTTGCACACAAATATATGGTTCAGAATATTTTGATAATTTAGCTATAAAAGACGACCTTTGCCATGACATGAACAATGAAGATAAATTATCTTAGTGGTATAATTATTTCAGCTACATAAATATATTCACGTGACTCCGCGCAGCAACGGCGTCCTAAGCAACGAGCTACATGGAGAAAGCCGAGAGAGGTCATTAAGAACAAAAAACTGGCGAGCACTGATTCTAATATTGCTTCGCGATCGCATTGACATTGGAATGCCAAGAGCCGCTGCCAAAAGGCTGGCGAGTGGCGGGTTTCACTTTCATGGGGGAGGAGGAGTGGGCGGGCGGGAGGGGCGCCTGCGCATAGCCTCTTACCAACAAAAAATAAGCAACTTTTCCTTTCTCAAAATACGTATACTTTCACCGGCCGAAACCTCCGAGAAAATAAGCAGTGTGCTGTGAACGCTCATAAATTCATATCTAGTTTTCACTATCGTTGAGAATACGCACGGAATTATTTATGTAACGGTGGCTTCCTGGAGTGCACGCTTCGAGTGCACTATATTACGCTCTACTTTTACACGATCATATAATATACACATATATACAACACGCATCCTAGACTATGCCTTGTTTATTTAAAAATATACGCAATATTCTCAATGCAGTTGAACTAGTCTCCGACATAGTCATAACAGCGGGATCATCCTCGGTATATACAAATTGCTACTTCAGTAAAAGTTTAATTTTCTAAAAACAGAGAAATTGTCCGTGCGAGAAATGCGATACAGAAATCCTGCCGTTGCCTGCCTGCTGCAAGTAAACGGACGCAGACTCCGCTCAGACACACAAACAAATTGATACTATGTCTGCTGAAATAAGTGTGCCTTTATTTTTAATTCATCGTTGGCTAGTAGTAATAGTTGGTATTGGAGAGCTCTTAGAATTTCAAATACGTCACACAATTTGCGTGACGTATTTGTAATACGCTTCGATGCATTGCAGCCTGAGATGTATTTGCATCGCAGGAGTTGGTGGCTGGGTGCTTGGGGTCGCATCACACGACAAAGCACCTCGACAAATAACAAGCTGTATATAAGATAAAGATTTCTTTACAAACTGGTATGACTTAAACCAGCGGCACAGGGAATTATCGTAAAATAAGGATATATATGCAGCTAATATAGAGTAATATATACTTCCTTGTCTACATTTTTTAAAGAGAAAGCCGCTAGCTGTAAGTCCACGCAAGGTACGTTTTATGAACATCACTTTTTAGGACATGCAAATTCGCAGGGTTTATGCGAGTCACACCAATACAATCGGCAGATAAAAGTCACTCGAGCCTGATTCGACAACAAATGAGAAAGTTTTAACTGTTAAGGCCACGTGTGAGATAAGCCCCATTGTTGTGCCACACGGTGCCTACTATACACTACCAAATATACTGCTGTTTTTATTTGTATGTATATCTTCACGTCTTCCCACAAGCGTCCCCGAAGTGGTAGGCAGAGGTTTGTAGGCAGTACCCGCGCACACACTTTAAGCTAAAAGTTCTAAAACTACTTACTAAAGTTCAGAAAACTCATTGGTACAGAATTGGAATTTGAACTAGCAATCTGTGTGTTGCAGGCTACTCAATCACTCCGCCAAGACTCTCTGATTTGTATAACATCCTAAATCCTATTGCAAGCCTGTGAACGTATTATTGTACAGTTCTTTGGGTGACTTTTCCAAGTAATATATTATTGTCCAAGTCTTTGGAGTTGGACAATATATGTGAAATTCTTATGTTAGTCCCAGTGATGCATCCGGTGGTTAGGTATTGGTGCCGGCCTCCAAGCAAATATGATTATTCAGTTGGATGGTTTTCATGAATCCGTTTATAGTTGGCACAGTGCAGCCTCCTAGCGGGCAGTGTAAGCCAATGTCAGGGCTGTCAGCTGGCTCGTTATCGCTTATCGGGCCATTGTGCGGCCGCGCCACAATAACACCGCTGTTTTCTTAATCTGGAGCTACACCTGGCGTGTCGATAACAAGTGCCGATCTTGAACTAAAAGGCACGCTTTACCAAACTTAACTAGACTTAGCTAGACTGATTAGGCGAGGAAAGAAGCGTCGATATAGCTATTATGATATGGTATTTGCGAGATCACGTGGTGATTAGTTGTTACGGGACATACACTAAGCGATTTAATTTTATTCATACAGCAACATAAGAAAATTTACTATACAGATAATTCAGAAGCTACAATTTAATGTCTATAACACTTTATAATAATAATCTTGTGATATTAACAAATAATTACATATTTTTGTTGTATTTTTTTTACTACGAAGAAGACAGGCTCGCCTGGAATACGAGGTACCGTCCTCACATTGCTGGCATAATGCAGCTTAATAGCATGTGGCACGAACGGGCCCCCTTCTAGAAACCTTACTCACCGCAGGAATACCACACTACAGAAGCAGTGCCATTTGACTGCGATCTTCTGAAAGGTGAACGAACTCCAGTTGGGCAACTCCAATTTTGAAGGGCAGTATCTGTTGTGTCCTCATTCTCTGCAGCTGCTCGATTAGCAGCGCCGGAAATCGAGGGTCAACCTTCCTACGAACGCGAACAATAAAAGTTGAAGTCAATCGATTCCCGCTGGGTGCAGACTTTGGAACGATGAACACAAATATTTGTACATTAGTCTGGGATGTTATATATAGCCTGGGACATATATAAGTATGTAAATCGTCGCATATCACGCAAGAATGGGAACGACAACTCGAAACCGACGAGCATGTACGTAAAGAGGTGCATAGTTATGTATGTGGATGTAACGAAAGAGGTATGTAAGCACAGGAAACCGGCACTTGACTATCTCCGTCTCCTCCACGAAAGACTTAGCTCTATACTATAATATGTATTATACTGATGTCTTCTTTCCAAAGAACAGGCTAAGCTTAGCTTAGGGATGAGTACATTTGTCTGGAATTGTCTCAAGGTATAATGAAGTCGTCGTGGCCGAGTAGCTTGAGCAGTCACCTGCTACACAAAGATAGCATGTTCCAAACCCGGCTGTACCAATGAGTTTTTCTGATTGTGATTAGTCACACCAAGAGGGCGAAGGCTACTTTACGGTACATATACGTGCACGTTTAAGATGAAAAGTTCATAGACGTATGCATAGTAATTGTGCTGTTTAGTTAGGCGCAGTAACCTGTCTCGTTGGCACCTAAAATATATCTCTGGCGAAAAGTGGATGCGAGTATATTATTGCCATCTGTGATTAACTATGTGAAGTATTAATGGTGTAGATCTGACACCATTAATACTTCACATAGTAAATAATATAGCAAATCATATAAACACATCAATTTGGTAAAAATAAATATAGTTTTATGTTCACAATTTATTACAACAAGAATTTTAAAATAGTAGTAAAATGACACCTTTGTCGTCTTCTTATAAAAAATATCTGTGTAAACTGGGAGAACTGGGGACACTGGGTACACTGGGGACACTAGAAGCACTGGAGACACTGGGAGCACTTGTGAAACTTGTGAGCACGTGTGAAAAGGTTCCTTGATTGAAAGATTCCAGGGTCAGCAGCTTCATGCTTGGTTGCCAGTGGTATAAATAAAAAAATGCCCGAGACTTTAGAAAACAAATTAATAAAAAAAACGAAGGTATATAATATTTCTATGTCTTTAATATGCTGCTAAAATACATATTATGGTAAATGTCACCACGCACGGTGGCAGGCGGGCAGGCACTGGCCCACATTGCCCCCCACACTGAGTAGTGCCACTTTTTCCGTGTCTCGAACATTTACAGCAATCACGGAAATTTTCTTTGGTAATAAATGTGAATGCCATGACAAAATATATAATTTGCAAACACGTGGGACTACCCAGCTACTTCTGTTAAAAGTCGATGTTAATTATTCACTTCTTGATCAGTTAGCGGTTGGCCACGGTTGGCAGCAGCCGTGCCATCGACTCCCGCGAGCGATTCCCATCCACATAAGCGAGATAAGTTTATTTGCTGGTTGCTAAGTATATTCGAAGTACGAACTTTCATCTTACAATGCATGTTTGTGTATTCAAAACCTATGTACGTTTGTCGCCTATATCTATAGCATAAGATCCGCCCCGTTGACTTTGTGGTAGAAGTTATGGTCAGCTCACTTACTTATATTAGACGACCGTCTGGTCTAGTGGTTAGAGCTCCTGACTGCGAAATTTGAGGTCGCGGGTTCGAATCCCGCTGAGGGCAGATATTTGTGTGATGAACACGAGTATTTGTACCTTAGTCTTGGATGTTCTATGTATTTAAGTATATATCTATCTATATAAGTAAATATATCGTTGTCTAGTTACCATAACACAAGCTTTGCTTAATTTGGGTCTATGTCAATTTGTGTGGAATTGTCCCAGGTATTTATATTATTATTTGTATCGGACAAAATCAATAGAAATGTGAAGTTCAGGTTGTATATGAAAATGTTGTTTAAATAAAAAAGACATTGCTAAGTAAATACAAGTACCTACGTTATTATGTTCGATCAAATCGATCGATAATCGCGAACGTGAAGAGTACTCGAAAATTGTGTGCGTGTATGAAGAGCCAGGTATGAATGTGGATGAAGCGAGAGAAGTCTGTGAGTCTTAAAAGAACTGGAGCTTTACTCCCTCTGCCTCTCTCGTGAGGGGGCCTTATATACCGACATAATAATAATAATATATCCTCACGCCTTCCCACAAGGGTTCCCGAAGGGGTAGGCAGAGGTGTATAGGTAATACCCACACACCCACTTTCCGCCAGAGGTATATTAGGTGCCAACGTGACAGATGGCGAGTCTTATAATCAGGGATGTTAACATGTCGCAGGCTGGAGGCAGCGTGTGGCGCCACCACAAGCAGAGACGGTGCGAGATGCGTCTTAGCGACTAACGCCGACCTTGGCGATACTTTTGGTAAACATGGCGCGTTCTTCGTATTATGGCAGCTTTCTCTTCGCGGCCGCGCTTTTTGACTTTAGTCAAATCTGATTGCTGTTTTTTTTATTATACGTATCAAATATTATGTTACTAATAATATATATACATAGTATGGTATATAGGTACTGTTTCATTTATATATATTTTTTCTTATATATATATATATATATATATATATATATATATCAACAAATATAATATAGACTCATACATATTTATCACACCGAGTCTCTCATGTGGTAGGTAAAAAGAGTAGACTAGTCTAGCTCTCGCTAGACTTACATACCTCTTCCAGTTCCTTTCCACATTAATCACTCTCCTCCATGTATGAAGAGACAGATTTTGAGTATCTTGAGTATTAATTACCTATACACCTCTGCCTACCCCTTCGGGGACCCTTGTGGGAAGGCGTGAGGATATTATTATTATTAATTAGGTACCTATATATGTATGTATATTTATACATCTGTAAAAATGCATACCTTGATCTGACGATAAAATTAGACGCCATTTATTCCATTCAAACCCTGATAAAGGATGTTCTTATGGTCGTGCACTCTAGCACCGCAGACCATCCAAGAATATCAGGTATATAAATGCATTTAGTTTAAGTATAGCATACTTATTCGTAATAACCCAATCGTTGGTTTTACAAGGTACATTCAGACCCCCACTATCCGCCACTAACACGACACTAACAACAAACTGGTCTTTGAACTGTGGTGCAGAAAGCAAAGGGAAACTACTGCACCAAGTTCCCACCTCATGTCACTGATGCAACTGCATCAGAGCCGCCGACAAGAGCCCAGCTCTTAAATGTATGATGATTCAGACCCCCGCGAATTATGCACTTAACGAGAGAACATATTTATATACATAATATGAAAATACGTAGTACGTAGTAGTAATATGGAAATTAGTAGTACGTAGTAATTAAACGTAGTTAATATCAGGAGTTTTCGTTTTACCCGACATCGGCGAAGCAAAAGGGAGGGCTTTGTTTGACAATGAAATTTTAAAGAGCATGATAATTGTCTACATGACAATTATCATGCGTGGTGCATGGTGGGTCTCGGCGACAGGTATAATAATTCCCGCAGGGTCGACAGCACGCGAGCAATACCCCTGATGTTGCAAGCGTCCATAGGCGGCGGTAACCGCTTACCATCAGACGGATGCTTGTTTGCCACCCGTGAGACATAAAAAAACAAACCAGTCTCATGCGAGAAAATTAACGGAAATGTGCGAATAACATACATATATATAGGCACCTCTATGGCTCAGTGACAAAAGATACTATTCTATAAACGACTATTTTAATGATAAATAAAAGAAAGGTTGATTAGGTAAAAAATAATTTGTTATGTCTACTAAAAAGATTGTATTTAATTGTTGTGGAGTATCGCATTTCAATTCTAGTTAGTTAATACCAACCCACGCAAAAACTCGCAACCCAATATTATGTGGACAAACGCGCGATTCAATCACTATTTACCTCTTAAACATCGCATTTATCAACAAACCGTGTTCTGGCGAAGAAATTATTTCTTTTCATTTCACCTTGAGAATTGATCATACATCTATGTATACTTTTCTACAAACAAACAGTTAACTAGGTACATGCTTGAAACAGTATATATATGACGTGCGTAAGTAAGCAAGTTTGTAATTCAGTTTAGTATATTGCCAGCCTTTGTTTAGCCACCCCTGGTAGGTTGTCAAGCACGTGACCAACGTTATATAAAGTGACCGGCTAGCGACGTATAGAGCTCTGCTGCCCCGAGACTTACCTTTGAACGAACACATTACGCGACCAATAAGTTCCACGATTTAACCACTTAAGCGCAGTTTATCCGTCGATTAAGGGTGAGATATGCACAGGACATGGCTTATTGGCGGACTGGGCTAATGCCTATAAGTTGTTTATCGCAATTGATTCTTTAAGGTCACTCGAGTAACATCTTCAACATTGTAAAGGTACGACATGACTTCTTAGAACTTGGCTAGAGCCTGACCATCCTGATCGGACAACTGTTCTTTTGAATCTATGTTTAATATGAGTAAAGAGCCGTCCCATTGTTTGTATGTTTGTTTTATTGATAAAACAATATGGTAATCCGTTACCGCCGTCTATGGACGCTTGCAACACCAGAGATATTGCTCGCGCGTTGCCGACCCTGCAGGAATCTTTTCACACCCTTCTTGAAGAACTCCATGCTGTACTCTCCAGGGAAAACCTCTACGGGGAGCTCATTCCACAGCATGAGCGTTCGCGTTCGTTAAAACACAGCACTCATCTTGTTTCAAAATATATTTTTCACTAGAAAGCCCGCCAACTAAAGCTATAAAAGAAAATTTAACACGGGACATCACGGCGCAGAGATACTGTATAGATATGTATAATAATAATATATCCCCATGCCTTGCCACAAGGGTCCCCGAAGGGGTAGGCAGAGGTGTATAGGTACTACCTCACACACCCACTTTCCGCCGGAGATATATATACATAGGTATATATGACAGGGTTTATTTATGGGAGTTGGTAAGTTGTCAAATCATCCATTACTTATCAAGCAATTTTTAGAAATATAGCAGGCAACGGTGTAAAATATACATATGTATGTAGGTGTCAAAGTAGTCGTTGCCTCGGATTATGTGTGTCTATTATTAAATATTTAATAGTTTAATTAAGTAGCGACCCTATTAACTTTAAGATTAACGAGAATATCTCGGTATAACGGTATGCTTTTGAAGTGAACATGTTATTTTTCAATTTTAACAATATGTACTATTTATACTCTTATCGGTAATATTTGTTAGACAATAATTTAATTAATTACTATAATGGGTTGTTTCAGTGCTTCAGGGGAATACAACATAACAAGAATAAAGTAAGTACAGAATTCACTAAAACACTGTTGGATTAAAAAAAAAATATTGGCCTCTAAAGATTTAGTAGCGTCATCTGTTGGCGTGTGATTGAACTATCTTGTTTAACAGTTGCGCGCGCGCTCTTACCGTTAATTGTACGCTCACATCTTCCTAGTATCAACGCATCAAGTCAACTCAAAACAAACAACTTTAATAATATGTAACTTTACAGTAACTGCTGACTATGTAAGTCCATATTTAAAATTATGATAGATCAATTATGATAAAAGGAAAAATAGTCCTTAAACTATGAAAAGTTACCGCTTTGTTTAATCTTGATTGATATTGAAAAGTATCTAAGTTAAAAAAAAAGAAATTACAGCCGTGATGGTCGAGTGGTTTAAATACCTGCATAATTAAGATTACAAGTTCAACACGAGAAGCGTGTAACAATTATATGTTTATATAAAAAGTAGGTTCTTTGATGAAAATCAATCACGGATGCAGCGTTATCTGTCATGCGTCTTGTCAGTCATGCTTAGCGAACGGTGACAGTCTCGCCATCTGACACGTTGGCACCTAAACATGATGGGCGGAATTTAGTTTATTTTACATCTCTGCATATGCCTTATGGAACGGTGTAAACAGAAGGTCTTAAGAAAAGTCATAGAGCCATTTTATAGGCAGTAATTGCGTCAGGACGGACTCTGATTGTAAATTATGTTTGGAAATGCATTCGCAATACATACAGATCGACCGGCCGACTGCAAGTGTATTAAAACCGCTATATTATTGTAATAAGCTCGGGTCGTCGACCACACGAAGCCCATATTGCATATCTATTACCTAGTGCATCTATGACGTGGGACAACGTCCAGCTGCGATTGACACCATCTACGTAACTGCAAATGCAGGAATTATATTTAATATTTAAATAAACGAGTGATCTGCGCCAGCTAAGATCACCATAACTGTGATTCATGTCGATACAAATCGTTACAATTGCAAATGCAACTGCGCGCCTTTTTGTAATGGTTTCGCTTGTCGTCATGGCAAGCGATGACTGTCGCCTAAGGATGCTTGCTATCTCTTCCACGTTGCCAGCCTTATCCTGGGTTAAGATGCTGCGTGAGTAATAGTTTGACTATTGACACCCGACGTATTCAAATCAATCATGAAACGCAGTGAGTTTATGAATTCGATTATTATCATTAGGATTCCATGTGTTCGGGATAAGCGATAGCCTTCTTGTGGATGTTAGCTATGATTAATATGTAATAAGGTTGATACATATATCTTTAGCTCTATAATTGGCTATATAAGCATGCGTCGTGGGGCAAGCTGCCAGCGCTTGTATCCTAGTCTGTGTCACAGAGGAGCCACTCTCAGCGCAAGGACTCAATAATGCGCACTTAGGCGCGGAGGTACCTATCATTTAACTTTGGATTAAATGGATGGCGGTTAGCTCTTATAGGTCTCGTTTATGCAACACTTGATCTTATTCGTTATTCTCTACGCTCGTTACTGTTTGTATTTGTTACAAAGGATGTAAAAGGGATGCATACTATTTTTAATCGGTATATATCGGTACTTGAAACCGACGAGCATGTATGAAGAGACTGATGAATGTGACGAAGCGAAAGAGGTATGTAAGTCTAGAGAGAACTGGCGCTCTATACTCTCTGCCTACCCCGTTAGGGACTCGGCGTGATGATATGTATGTATGTTTGTATATATATCGGTATATAGGGTCCTAAAATACATTACAGGACCAAATGCGAATCGACCATTTTTCCAGCCTTTTGGTATGTGGCTACCGCCCCTAACAACTGGTGTTGGACGCTTACAACACCAGTCTCAAGTACTAGTAAACAAAGTCCTGGATGTTGACATGAAAATAATTGAACAGGCTTTAGCTTTAGGAGCATACTGCCCTGTTAGAGGTCAGGGGCCAGACACGGGGTCTATAGGCCACTAGCCATCTACCTGACACTGAAAATTACTAGATGCGTACTCTGCATGCACCTGCGCATTACATCATTCAATTGAAGCATTCATACATTTTTGTGTCGATGAGTCTGACATTTCTTTTTCTGAAATAATGTTGAAGGCATTATAAAGCCTTGCGGAGTGGTTCTAGTTAGCTTTAAGAACAAATTATTTATAATTTTTATTTTTTATTAATTTTTCTTTATTTTCTCACACAAAAGTAAGTTCAATTTAACACTTAATAATGTGTGAGACTGGTGCCTGAGATAGGTATACAATACCTGTAGTACAGGTCACCAGTGCCCCACTGTGCTTTAGAGGATTAATTTTACTTACATTAAATGTGTAACTTACGGTAAATATAATACTTATGTGCATGTGTGCGTACGTGTATGTGTATGTGAAAGTGTGTGTGTGTATGGGGATGGGTGTGTGTAGTGGAAGTTTAGTGTGGGGAGATATTCTGAGTGCGTTGGGTACGTGTGTAAATTGGGAGTGCGTAAGATGATAAATTTGTGTATTGCGATTGTGCATGATTGAGTTATAATGTGTGTGGGATACGAATGCGACATGCGCCAGTGGGAGTGAGACTAAGTTTGAGAGTTTAATAAGTTTTCCTTCGCTAGATAGTCGAGCGTCTTCAACCATTTCTTGATGGTATGCTTACATTCAAATTTGGATAGTGAGTATATATTAAGGGATTTATCCAAATTATTGTAAAGATTATCCCTATTACCCATCTAATAGGTCAAATGGATATTTTGAAGGAAATCAACAACGCATGTATGGCCTTTTATGGCTGGCGTTTGACGTTGACGTTGACGTTTTATGAAGTACCTAAGGTATTTGGGTATTTGTTTGTTACGTATAAATAAAATATGGCGTTATATATTTTTTGCCATTGTCATATGTCAGGAATAGTTTAACCTTATATTGGTGCATAACATTTCCCAGTAGCACAAGTGTTTAACAATCACGTTTGATATACCCACCTACGCAGCAGGTAGGGTTGATATAAGGCCTTTATATAATCAGGTGCGTAGGAACCACCAGTCGCTAGGTGTTCCTACTGCGACTGAAGCCACTCGCTACTTAATAAATTAATTAATCGTATGTTGTTGAATCGCATAGATAGGCTTTCTTTACGCCCGAAATTACCTTGAACAAGTTTGACTTTTTTTCTTTTTTTTGTATGCCTATTAATCATTTATTTATTTTTTACAGAGCCGTGGTGGCCGAGTGGTTCGAGCAGTTGCCTGCGACGCAAAGGTCGCAAGTTCGAATCCCGACTGTACCAATGAGTTTTTCTGAACTTAAGTACAGTGATTAGTCACACCTCGAGCTTTACGGTGAAGGAAAACATCGTGAGGAAACCTGCATACGTCTGAGAAGAAATTCAAAGGCGTATGTATAGTCGTGCTTGAGTAACGGCGATGGACTCGCCATCTGTCACGTTGGCACCTAATATACCTCTGGCGGAAAGTGGGTGTGTGGGTATTACCTATACACCTCTGCCTACCCCTTCGGGGACCCATGTGGGAAGGCGTGAGGATATATTATTATTATTATTATATATATATATATATATTATATATATTATTATTATTACAAAGGAACTGTTTGTAGCAATATACACTATTACTATTCCTTTCCGATTTTAATGCAAACTTTACAAAAAGTTGTTCGATCGCGTACAATGCCTTCATGAGACCTTACATCGTCTGCTGTTTGACAGCATCCACAGGGTGGTAGCAAGGTGGACCCATTGATGTAAAAACCTCATTGGGTGGACCGTACTAAGTTGCCAATCCAGTGTTATAAAAAAAAACTCTAAAAACAAGCATATAGAACAATGTAAATCTCGAAAAAGGCGATAAGAATTTGCCATTTCATCGACTTGAGGCCTATTTTTAGTGTTTTCCTTAATGGTTGTTGTAGAAAAATCATATGTATGACAATAACATAAGCCGCGAAAAAGCGCACAAGCAGGCTGTTCCGCAGCGAATGTCAATGTCATACAACTCTAGATATCGGTTAGCGTGAACGCAAACAAAATAGGATTTTGTCTAGAGCCGTAGTACTCAGGAAGAGGTCTTGTCTTGTCTTGTCACACGTGTTAATAATGCATAGGACATTCTTGGCACATTGAATAGTCATAGTATATCCTCAGCCAATAGATAGTGAGTTCAATACCTGATGCGTGGAAGCAGGAATAATAATGCCTGATATATCTACTTCAAAATATGGTTAAAACAATGTATTATACATAACACAAGTTCACTGAATGTACTATGTATTCGATTCCTATTTGTATTTTTAAACTCATCAGCTTTTTAAAGTCAATTTCAATATTCATTAAGTATGCTTGAACAATACAAATGTTGTATGGAACAAGTTACTTTAACAGATTGTATCGTAGTTCACCGTTCCGTTAGTCTAGATTAGGGAAAATGCACTCCTGGTGCACTCCGGAGAGTGTCATACCTACAAGGTCACGTGTGATGCTGACTGATGTACATACTTATATAGATGTAAACGAAGGTATTTGTCGCAGGCATCGAACCTGGTGCGGTCTATAAAAAGAAGCGATGCATCCCACCGTCATAAACACCGTACAACGTACAACTACATCATATAAAAAATTGCGCGCCAAAAATTGTAAACATGTTAAGAATCTCGGTGTTACAGGTTTGTAAGATCTCGATAATGGTGGTTAAGTTTAAACCATTATATTCAGATGGTACACCTTTAGCAATATGCAAATATTTGCCAACCATAGATATTGTATTAATAGTATTTTGGCGTGTAAATACAACCGGCCCAGTTGTTAACATTATGATCGGCACGAGAGGCTCCTCGGGCAGTTTGAGGCTTGAGGCTTTGAGGCTTGAGGACTGATATCACGACCGCGGACCATTTGCCCACGGAGGCTGGCACACCAAGCACAGGCAGCCTACCAATCACTAGACATTCAGTGTTCACAATGCAACCAAAACAAAATATTTGTATTTACAACAATATTGTTGCGAAGTGAATTTGGACTGCTCGGTGACCTAAAGCATGATCCAGGCAAGCAGCGAATATAGAACACGCATCTTTAAGACAATGAGGAGTTACCTGAGGAATACTGTGGCAGCATCTGCCTGTGGTGTAAGTGTAAGGCGATGGGCACTGGACCCGGTGCCGGTGGCGGGGCCGGTTGCAGGAAGGTGTGATCAACGCTATAGTAGCCAGTGGCATTACACGACCAGCCGGAAGCAGGACCCGAGTGGGTCCCCATGTCGATATATCCGTACCGATCCAAGCGGCGCAAGTTCGCGCCGCTGTTATTTGTCTTAACGCACTCAATCGTTTTAGCGGAGGCGGACGTGGAGCAAACTCGATACGTCTGTTCCCGAGCAGACGCGCGGCAGGATTGAAGTTGGTCGCCGCCGGCCGCCAAGGTACATACACGCTCAGCGCCACGTGCGGGCCGCACGCTCGCGGGCAACGTGCACGCCCGCCGACACGTGCCACCCCCGCACACCCTCCACGGAACCCAATACATTTTTTAATGGTCGATGTTGACCATCCCAAAGAAAAACTACTATTGCTTTGCATTCCTTTTGAAATGTATCATTTGGGAAACCAAATGAAGCCTTATTATTGAAACTGGTTGTCGTACCTCCAGCTGTTTCCTTTGGATCTATCATTTTCAATCAGTAGCTACAGTCAACAAAACGCTAGATTACATTGCGAGAACCGAGTCATTCCGCATTAGCTTTCAAAACAGGAAATATATGCAATGTAGCCTGTTTGTCAGTCAGTCATGTCATTGTCTTTATCTTAATATGCTATTACGCTGTGTCTTGTCGATGAACTATACAAAAATATACGTAATGAAAAAAACGTACTGAAAATATAATATGTACTGTGTACATATTTACGAACAATTGGGGCGCTACACAATTGTATGTAACTGTAAATGATATCAACAGGTTGTAAGTATTACTTTGTACTGGAACATAGAGAAGGCTAAGGTCTGTAGTATTTGATCCAGTGTGGGGTACATAGTACATAGGGGAGCAAGCTGCATGTGGGTTATCTTTACACACATATAGATTTATTCGTCTAAGTGAAACGAAAATATACGTAGAAGGTCTCATGTCTAGACTTGGGTATACCCTAGTTTTTTTTATTAAAGTCATGATTATAAGTTAAATGTTCATATTTTGTTTAGCAAATTAATTCGTCCGGTGTTTTTCCGTACCTGCACGAATCGTTCAATTGCGGTAATATTTGTATGGAAAATATTACAGGCCCAGATAAAGGACTGGGACCTTTAGGGTCCCTTGAGCTTAATAGAAAAATGATACTATTATATATAATATTTTACTAGTAAAATAAAAAATAAAAATAGCATTGTTTTCTCACAATCACGTGTGGAAAGCAAAAAGCTAGGGCAAATGAGGTCAAGTCCATCGTATTAGTACTTTTTGTGTAAAATATTCGTTGGTCACGGTCAACCTTCATTGCCTTGAGAGTTCGAGCCCGAACACTTTATGACTTCTCTTTGGAACAAGAAGTCAAAATCAATTTAATTCCAGTAAGCGACGTGGGCCTTGAATTAAACATAATTTTACTTCCAATGTTGATAATAAAGGTTTGGCGAACAGTTTGTCAATCCTATGTCCTTGTCAAGGATGATCTTCTTTGTCTCAGAAAATAGATTATTAGTAGTGAAAAATATTTATTTGCTTCCTCTCTGGGGGGTGTCACGTAACCCTCTGGGCAAGCCAGCGGCTCACACATAGTTGAGCAACTGTCCTATTCTTAGAGACAGCCTGTATAGTATATATTATGTATGTTCACACCTTCCCACAAGGGTCCCCGAAGGGGAACTAATGCCGAAGATATGTTTTGGCGCTAACGTGACAAATCCCGAGTCCTTCTCCATTTCTCAAGCACACCTGTACAGGTTTCCTTCCGATGGTTTTCATCCCCAGTAAACTTGTGGTATGTTTTCTCGCTATACTAAGTTCAGAATAACTCGTTGTTACAGTCGGGATTTGAACTAGCAATCTTTCCGTTGCATGCTACTACTCGAACCACTATTATCCGCTGGCTCTACGTCGGAATCGTAGCTACCTCGTAGCTTCGTAATCGTAGCGGGATCGTTTGCTACGGGCTATCTACGTGCCCTGCTCGTAGTATAGTTACGTATGGATGGATATAGAGCGACGCTACACAATGTATATATATTGTATGTATATAAATGTAAATGGGTTAAGTTATCTGAGAAATAAATAAATAATAATAATGTATTTAAAACAGAAAAAAAAATTGGCTTTGATAGTGTCAATTATATAAACTGTATGCTTATGATAATAAAGGTACTTTCGAAAATAGTGAATGTCATTGTTGTACCTACATTATAGAAGAGGATTTCAAAACCATTCGTCATGCCCATTCTTAAAGTAGGTATGTCGTATGACCGGTACTTAATACTATTGCTGATTATTGACTCGATAGGACACAGATAAAAAACAACTTATATTGCATACACGCTAGTAATAAATTAATCTGTTCCCGTATTTATTCACGTAATGCCATCATAAGCTAACCGCTGCCAGCTATTATTACGAGTTTGATGAAGTAACTGTTACGGCAGTCACAACTCTTTAACAAATTATGCGAAAATATGAATAGCAAACGATTACCGGAGTTCAGAAGAAACTTTTCAAAGAAAGAGTTTCAACAGATTCTGTTGTGAAGGCTTATGACGCACGAAAGAGGTTGTAACCGAAAGGGGGAACTTGTTTATTTTTACATCGCTTTTGATAAGGTGTGAAATATCTGGAGGTGTTATTCAAGCGTATATCTAATGATCCTCTAATGGTCCACGTTGCAAGTGTACGTCCTGGTTTGTGCCAAGGAACTTTTCTGACATAAATATAGCGGTTCATGTTACGTTAGTTTTATAAGTGCCCACCTAGGCCTATGTGAAATAAAAATATTTTGATTTTGAGTTGGAACATAATAGAAAAGGTGAATTAAGGTTAAGGAAACAGGTTTTCAATGCGAAAGTGTCTGGAAGAAGATGCCCAGGAAGTCCAAATCGATTGAGTGAGTTTGTAAATGGCGAGCGTGTAGGAAGATACTTATGAATGTGGATGAAGCGAATGAGGTAAGTAGAGGAAAATGGTGAGCTATTCTCTTTGCCTACCCCGTGAGTGAATCAGTGTGATTATAGCGTTACGAGTGTCACGAGTGTCACATTGAAAATATTGTGAAGTAACTTAATATATAATTGATAATCTCGCATTTGGCATAAGGAAAAGTGCGTGTTATTACACCTGCCTACCCTTTCAGGGGATGTGAGAATGTTGTAAGAGAAAGCTTCAAGCGTCTGAGAGCAAACCGAGTTTAGCTCAGTGAAAGCTTTAGTGATGGAGCTAGCTGTATTACATACTCGGTAACAACATTAACAAAAGTTCATGAAGTTTTGTGTAGTCTGAGATGTACTAAGTTTTCCTTTAACGCCTTTAACCTGAAGATCAATTCTTTTTATTCCACTAAGGTAGCAAACAAGCATGCGGCCCGCCTGATGGTCAGCGGTTACCACCACGAGGAAGAAAGAGCTGCAGCTTGAGCCGGGACTAAAAAGACTAACTATCGCAGACAAACTCGACGCTTACTACGAGTTCGAAATATTTTTGAGAGCATGCAGGTCCGCCTCATGGTAAGCGGTTACCGCCTCGTATGGACGCTTGCAACACCAGGAGTATTACTCGCACGCTGCTAAGCCTGCTGGTATCCTTTCACACCCTTCTTGAAGAAATCCATGCTGTACTCTTCAGGGGTAGATAATTCCACAGCCTGAGCTTTTGCGGAAGGAAACTCTTAAGGAATCTTACTGCAGTACCTCATAGCTTGAAGTCAAAACGTGCTGCCATACGATTTCTTTAAGGAGCTTAAGCTTCATCTTTGCACGAGGTAGTTGTGACAGTTAAGTGAGTCAATTTAAAAATTGTATCATGAAAGTTCGTTCTTTGAAATGCATTTCTTGTCTACCAAAGTCCCCAATAGTTTTTTATGATATGAACATGTGTATTCATGTATTCTTAATATTATCAGTATTCACGATCCTTACTAGTAGATACTCAAGACTTTTATTACTTTTTTCATTCATTAATATTTACCACTAAAACTCTTGTTCTCCTCATGAATGTAAATGTAGGTGTCAACACATGCCTTGTATGATCGGAGGCAGGGACGACCCCATACGAGCCCTTCGTCCCAGTTCCGCTTCGTCCTTCGTCTTAACTTATAAATAGGCCAAGAAATTATCTAAACTGTTATCAAACCGCTTTACCCAAGAGAGAGCCAAACCGACACAACCCCTGTCCTCGAACAACTTTTTGTATGGTTTCAATGTTTTTCAGAACACCAGAAGTATTATATAAACCTACTGTGCGTCAGTCCGTTCTTTTCATAAATGGTTACCTGAGGAAGTTCTTTCGTGTTGAATGGTATTACATAAAATTATGCTGAAAAGTAGCTTTTGTGGTATAAAAATAAACTTTGAATAACACAATACTTGATGGAGTGAATGAGAATGAAGCACCTGTAACGCTAAACTATAAAGTCACTCATTTAGAATGTCACTCAGATCTATTGTTACGTGATTTCTTCGCTCAACTGTTGGACTGTGCAGTTATTTAGGTCTCCCCAACTCAGCAACAAATGGTTGGGGTGGGATATTATTATTCAGTAGCGGGTTCTTTTTGATACGTTGGTCGTCTTTTCTCTTTCTTATTTATACACAAATTAATAAAATTTGACTGTCTGCTTGTAATATTAAAATAACCACTTTTTACTAAATGCACATGAATCGGCTGGATCGATTTTGGCGGGACTTTCACTGGCATATACACTGGATAACTGATGTAAAAATTAGCAACTTAGGCTACTTTTATTCCATAAACTAAACAATAAAAACTCTTTTGTTTAATACCCCGCGAACTAGTCGTGAACACAGCTGCCAGGGGTAGGCAAACGTGTATAGATAGTACCCTCACTTTCCACCAGAGGTATATTTTAGGTGCCAGCCTACCAGTTTTTTTAAACGCGTATAACCGCGTCAAAAAGCCCTAACTGGTATCCGGAGGCTCCAGCCCACAGGTGGCAGCAGGACTACATATGTGGCCGAACTTGCGACTTACAAAGTTGCAACCTTTGTTCAGATGTAAAGTACTGCTTAGCTCTGTTGAGCACACCGAGCTTCCTGGATGCCAGCTTAGCCTTTACTCTAAATGACCATGGAACTGAACGTCCCTAGACATGTCAAAGGATCTCTAAGGATCCTGATGCTCTCCGAGATGTTCAGGGGAGTGTTCTAGAATTGTGAAGCCACAGCGAATGGAGTTTTCTTAGCGGTGAAAGCGCAAACTTGTGTCTTAGTGGGGTTGAAGTGGACTAGGTTTAGTGGAACTCAATTGGAGATACTACAAAGTGTCTCAATTTCAGAAACAAGTCGATCGCGGCTTTCCTCCTCAGTGGAACGAGGGGGATTAGCGCGACCCGTGTAGTAAGTGTCCCTAGTGCTGTTGTGCGCCTAGCAATAGATGCATGCCTTCAATAGAAAGCATGTCATTAATATGCAAAAGAAACAGAGTCGAGGACATCACCGAGCCTTGCGGGACGCCAGCATTAATGTCCATGCTATCGGAGCAGCTACCATCAACGACGGCTCTTATGCATCTGATGGACAGAAAGCTGGTCACCCATTTGCTCATACCCTCTTGCAGCCGTAGGATTGAAGCTTTGAAAGAAGACCGCGGTGCCAGACCCAATGGAACGCCTTCGCCAAATCAAGGCTTTTTTTATACAACAAGAGTGGCAAACAAACATACGCCCCACCCGATGGAAAACGGTTACCGCAGCCTATTTACGCTTTCAATACCGAAGTGTCACTTGCGCGTTGCCACTCTGTGTTCGGAAAGTTGTACTGTGATGGCAGCATAATGGGACTAATCCTTCTGCTGCCAACACAATACAACAATCTTCTCCCACCCCCACCCCAAGGAGCTCATTACTGGAAACCTTATTCACCGCGTAGGAACACAACACAATAAATTGTGTTATTTGGCTACGGACTTCTATAAGGTGGAGGTCCTTCC
This sequence comes from Drepana arcuata, assembly GCA_016069955.1. Taxonomy (NCBI): domain Eukaryota; kingdom Metazoa; phylum Arthropoda; class Insecta; order Lepidoptera; family Drepanidae; genus Drepana; species Drepana arcuata. The sequence goes on along the minus strand of JACCPG010004564.1, from coordinate 7,587 downwards.
CCAGTCGGGCAGCTCCAAATTCGTACGGGAAATCCGTTATGCCCTACCTCACTTTGTCTTCTCTTACAGCCAATGCTGCTTTGATTCTCAATGGCGAGCGACCAACGGTGCGTGAGATATACTAGAAGGTCACCTGGTGAGCGACTGTGGCGGAAGTCATACTGTTGGTCAGTCAACAAACCGTGATCCTCTAGATATTGCAGAATGGTGAGTCCGTCGCCGTTACTCAAGCACGACTATAAATACGCCTTTGAATAGCTTCTCAGTCGTATGCAGGTTTCCTCTCGATGTTTTCCTTCACCGTAAAGCTCGTGGTGTGACTAATCACTATACGGCAACTACTAGAACAACTCAGCCACCACGGCTGTTTTAAAAAATGTAACACGTTATAAATCCACGGCGTCTGAGTGCTCCGGGAAGCTTTCTGGAACGCGAACAGTGCATAATGTCTGTACAAATTTGTTCTAAAATAATGCATTATTTCAACTCCGCATTAGCAATTCCTGAGCAGAGTGTGGTGGAGGGGTGACCTCCCAACGAAGTCGAATGTTACACGGGTGATACTGCGGGCCGTACCTAGTTAATGCGCCTATTTATTTATTCTACTTTAGTTAAAACGGTATACACCAATCACATTAACTAAAGGACCATATAATTAACAATACATAACAAATAACTTATCTATGATCCTAACATGCATCGCGCTCACAAAACTTCATACATTCCTTTCATCCATTCATCCGCAAACAGATCGCACTCAGGATTGTCATTTATGAGAGCGTTGAGCGCGGTGAGGACTCGCGGAATGGGAGATTGGGCTCGCGCTGTGTTTCCGCCCCCGAAGGTAATTATTGGGCACGAAAAAACGACAAAGCTCGTGGTTCAGGTTTGGGGCGTCTATTAGCCCACGAAATACCTTACAAGTCGTAACAATCTGGACATACGCTCTTCGAACCTCCAACGAGTTGTAACCAAGACACCCCATCAGGAACTTAGTGGGGTACAGGTGTGGGTAGTATCCGTTCTCCTATCACTTCGTGCGTATTTCAAACGCAAGCACTGGTTTCTAACTTAGTTCGAACAAGGGCACTGTATAATAAGCGAACCACATGAAGGTTGTGAAAATCTCGTGTAATACCTACAAATCCCAGTTGCCTAAATGATTCCCTTCCGATCGAAAGTGACACCTAGATCCTTCATCGTATTAACCTTGGCAATGGGATTAGTACTCAGCTTATATTCGAATATCATGGGATATTTCTTACGATAGAAGGACATTGTAAAATACTTCACGGGATTAAACTCCAATTTATTAACAATACTCCATTCCAAGATCGAATTGACATCACTCTGCAGCGCTACACAGTCAGCATCTGATCTTATTTCTGCAAAAAGCTTAAGGTCATCTGCATAGAGCAGCATGCTTGCATGGCTTAATACTGTTGGTATATCGTTTATCATTAACAGAAATAACAGAGGCCCAAGAATGGATCCCTGACTTACTCCGGAACGCGTGTGATAGGGCCGGGATTCGAATGGGGCAAGCTTGACAAACTGCTGGCGGTCGCGCAAATAATCTGCAAGTAATTGAAGGAGTCTTGGCACAAAGCCCATGGCAGCAAGTTTCTCAAGCAATATGTCATTGTTGACCCTATCAAACGCCTTCCGAAAGTCGAAATACAAAACGTCCACCTGGGACCCTTTATCGAGTCGAGAAGATATGAAATCAACAAGGGACAGCAAAATTGTGTTAACTGACTTTTTTGTTGTAAAGCCATGCTGCTCCATACACAAGTATGCACTTATTTGTGAGTAAATATGTTTATGCAAAATGCTTTCAAATATTTTACCTGGAGCAGGCAGATTTGCTATAGGTCGTTGATCTTCAACCACGGATTTATTAATGGTTTTGGGTATCGGAGTAACTCTTGATATTTTCCATTGAGGCGGATACACTCCTTCCCAGGTTATAAATATGACATAACGGCTTGCAAAATAGTGTCTTAATATGCCTATATATATGGAGCAAAGTAAGTGTGTAAGTCTAGAGAAGACCGGCACGCTACTCTCTGCCTACCCCGCGAGAGCTTTGACGTGTTTATTACAGCATACATATATGTATGTCAAATAAAGTCTAGATAGAACTAGAGCTCTATTCTTTCTCCCTACCCCGTTAGGGACTTGCCGTGATGATATGTATGTAGAAGAAAATGACAGAAGAGTGTCATGGCGAGCATTTACTGCTACAATGGTATCAGAAAAGCGTAAAATTCGAAAGGCTAGTACAAAAATTATGTCATAACATTTAGAATTAAGCCATTGCAAATATATATTCGTTAAATTAATTTATAAAACCTTGAGCACCAAATACCTATTACTTACCAACTGTGTATGCAAATGGAAATATGTGTTGCTAAGAAATAGTGAATGAAACAAATATCTCGTAGATCATAATATACAGCCAGGTGTCTTTAAAATACAAAACTATTAAAGTAAAGTCCGCTCAACTACACATATTAAGAACATTTGCATGAATTTGGAAATAAAAACTATTTCAAGCAATTACTAACAGGTACTAACCGTATTTTTTGTTGAAACTAGCCCCGTGACTCAGAAAATCTGAAACAAAAGAATATATACATAATAAAGGAGAACTTTGCAAAATAAAAAACTTAATATGGAATGCGAAGCCTAAATTAAATAGCTTCGAGATTAACTGTTAGCGCCATCGTCCGGCTAAGTGAACGAGTGTCCACTACAACCTGGGTGATAAGGGTCATAATTATTATATTGTAGTCCCTTACCTCCAGCTATAGCCTTTAACAATTACTAACATTTTTAAAACGCCATCTATCCATTCATTTGGAAAGCCATTTTCAGTCTGGCACCTCAGTACATGCGAGATATCTAGCAATTCAGGCGAATAGAGAAAAATTTTCCGAGCGCGAATCGATGGCAGAAATTGTAAAAAGCGTGGTTTTCATCACTAAAATGATGGTGAACGTGTGTTTCGTGAGTGCTGAGTCGCTGTGTAAGCTAAAACGAGCTGAACTAATACAACAATCAACAGGTACCAACCTTTATAAGAATTTTTATTCACTTAGCGATTTCCTTGTTGTACTACAAGCCACATTTGCAATTAGACAAATAAAATGAGGTAAACATAAGCTAAGTTTTTATGCTGTGTACATTATGTATTGCTCATCATATGTGAATCGTTACATAAATTTATTAAAATTTTCGTTTTTATTGAAATGAAAATCTCGATTGCAGCGCCATCTGCAATATTTTCACCGTAGCAGATATCCAACGCTCAGCTAACTTAATTCTATAAATTTTCCACGGATGGCGCTGGCGTTAGTTTTAATCTTGTAGTTGAAGAGGAAGAAGAATTAATTCCTAAATTGGTATTGTTACTAGTGTAGACTCAATACAGAGGTTGAGATAATAAGATAAGATAAGAAATGTATACACATATATTGAAAAATCCCCGAATTAAATTTGTATTTCACTAGTTAATTTAAATCCAAATATATTTTAGGGACACGTTTGACAAATGAACCTTGAGTCTTGTTTGAATTTACAACTTGCAATCATTTGTTAATAATTATACCTTTCACATACAAACCAGTCAAAATGATGTCTGTGTTTTGGGTTATTTTTACATGCAATAAATATATTTGATTTGATTTGAAAAACCAGTGAAAATAATACGTAGTAATGACAAATTATAATAATCATAAACTTTATTTTATTGTCGGCTTAAAATGCAACTAAATCTCACTAGCAGCGCCATCTTCGGTGTTTTTATATAACTCTCTTATCTAAGCTGACTGAGCACAGTTCACGAGTCCACCGAGGATGGCGCCGTATGGCAATAAAGTAATGTACTAAGAATACCAGCTAGACTCACCGTTACGGCTCATTGTTTCCTCGCGAAATTGTACCACACCATTGAATAACAATTATTCACACATGTGCATAAAAATAGTTATAGAATAAAGAAAAGTTCCGAAAAAACAAGTTCAAAGTATTTTTAATGCTGAATTACAAACCGGTCACATGTGCACACGGTGACAAATACGTAGATTGCGTGATTGGCTCAGCGTGCAGGGCTGGGGCAGCAGCGCGTCGTTGATTGGTTATATTGCGACGCGTCGGCAAAACAGTTTTAATCTCAGCACGTGACGAGCGCGCGCGCACACCATGCGGTCAACTCGCGCGCCATTACATAGATGGCGCGAGAATACCCCTTGTTTACAACTTGCAGCAGCTCTTACGTTTGTGACATAATTTCACGTAATAGCGAGTGTGGTATGGGCACGAGGCGCGACAATAACAAAGTGAGTAACCGGTCGGAGCAAGCGGAACTTCCCACCACGGTGCCTCGTACTCGTAGTGCAAGAGCGGTGGCCTTGGCTGCGCGATACGTGTAATGGATAGGCCAGTAAATTAAGCGAATTGATAACAATCGTGTCTTTAGTGAACAAATAAAACGGTAAAAACTTGCGGTTTACGACGTTTTTTTTTTTATACCACAAGGGTGGCAAACAAGCATGCGGTCCGCCTAATGGTAAGCGGTTACCGCCGCCTATGGACGCTTGCAACACCAGGTGTATCACTCGCGCGTTGACGACCCTGCAGGAATCTTTGTCATGACCGCTTGTCATGTGTTTTATAAGTCAACTCTGCAACTATAAAGGTATTTGAAAATTATAAATATGGCCATTGTGTAAGTATGCATCCCTCGGCTACGGCGTTTCTTTTATCATATACATCTTCATGAGTTACCACAGGAACCCTAACCAACCCCAGTGTTCCCAGTAGATACATTGTTGTTCATCATATTAAACACTGTCTAATTAAGAAGACTTATGAAGAAAATACAAATCGCGAGGGCATTGAAAAAGCAACAGTAAAAATATTCAGCACCACTACGTATTATTTTTATCTGGAATTTTCGTTTGATATTATTTGAACACGTTTTCAAGGCTGACCGTTTCTTCGCGTTTGTGATGATCGCAAACCATTGTTTAGTTAATCAACCGTGGACGTGAGCTTACTGAAATAGATGATATCTTTCATAGACTTTCTTTATCTTTTGAGGCATCGGAAACTTTGTAACTTTGCAATACCCGTCGCAGACTGCGGCATCCTTCTCGATCTCTTACGTCGACTGCAGTACAAACAGTGCAATCTGTGACGGCTCATATTATAATTATGTACAATGTTATTATTCGAGGCACGAATATAGTATTATTTTCTATATGTGGAAAATATATGGAGTTTACTTTTCGACCATATATTTTTATTTACAGCAGGCGAATAGGCATGGTGAATAATTTTTTAAAAATGTGGGTACACATTTACTTTCTCCGATAAAACCTTTTTTCTTTTTGGCGGTTTGTTCTGAAGTGGTTTAAGGACATGGCGTCAGCTCTGACATCGCGCCTATATAAACATTTGTATAAAAATTGCGTAACGAAGAAAGTAAACGAACGATTGTATTTTTCGTATGATAAAAATGCAATCCAAAGTTTAAAGTACGTGTACTCACATAATGAACCAAATATATCTCTGACGGAAAGTGGGTGTGTGAGTATTACCTATATCCCTCTACCTATATTTACTACCTATACGCTTACCCCTTCGGGGACCCTTATGGGGAGGCGTGACGATACTTAATAAAATCAATGTTTAAATTAAATGAAAATATTTTTAAAAATAAATAAAGCCAACACTACGAAATAAATGAATCCCGTTGCTTCTTATTGTTGCAGCATAAAAAAAAATATTTCCTTGCGCATGCGCATATTGTGCGCCGCTGCCATGATACCGGCCCAATTCTTTTCTTCTAACGAATTTCTCGTGGACGTTGTTAGATAAAATACAGTACCTACGCCGATAAATTCGGTGTGAAAAAAAACAACTTGCCGAACAAATTCGTATTTTCCTATATCAAAGCGGTAGTGTGCTAGTGAGGTTGTCGGCATTGACACATACATACCTATGGCAAATTGAGATGCCGAGGGCGGATTCGTGGTCCTATTGAGCTATCAAAATAAAAATAAAATATAAAAAGTATTTAATCAGCGTAGGTTAATGCTGTGCTGCATTACTGTATGTCCATACGGACAGTCTCTGGCTAATATATACTAATAAAGAGCAGAATTTGTTTGTTTGACTGTACTAACCTCGTGACAACTAGTGTTACTAAGAAAAAATGCAATAGATTACCTGTTTATTGAGGAAGGTAATAAGGGAGCGAAATAAAATTTTACGCTTCTGAAACTGCGTGGCACAGATAGTGTCTACAAACTATAATAACAATATCTGCCAGAGGTCCTATCATATGCAGTGTTATATTTCGTGCTGAATGTGCCTTTGCTATGTAAGTCCTACTTCAGTGTGTTCATTCTAATTTACACTTACTTTACATTATACTTGTGGTATGAACCAAAGCTTCTAGATGTGGCATACTTAATAAGTTAGCTTCGTACTGACAAATTAAAGTAATTTCATAACTGTAAAAGTCTTTATTGCAATCGCAGCTCCCGCACGGTCAGTAATGAGGCAGGCCATCGCCATTTTCAAAATTCATTCAGACCTGACGACAAAGGAACTGAGGCCGACAAAGTTACGGTTATTGCGGACAATATCTGAACTACGTGTTCATGTATATATGGTACTCGGAGGGGTCGGCAGATGTGTATTAACATAACACCCGCTTTACGCCAGCGACAGAATTAGTTAGTAGTCGGCAATTGTTTGGCGTGTTTATTAGTAAAAGTTACAATAATTAGTATATCTTTGCGTCTTCCCACAAGGGTCCCCGAAGGATAGGCAGAGGTGTGTAGATAGGTAGGAGACCCCACACACTCACTTTCCGCCAGAAATATATTTAAGGTACCGATGTGGCAAACGTTACTTAAGTTCAATCACCGCAACTCACTTTACGCCTCTGAACTTCACCCTAAAGTTTGTGGTCTGACTAATCACTGTAGTTAAGTTCATAAAAACTCACAGTCGGGATTCAAACTCGCAATCCTTGTGTTGCAGGCAACTGCAGGCCACCACGGCTTTTAGTGTTCTTATATTAATTTTAACAAGTTGAAATGGGTTCGCACCTATGTGGCAATGGCACATGTCATTAAGGGATTAGCTTTCATGAGAATAAGCAATAAAGGAACAGTGTCACGCTTTACCACTAAAAATAACAATCTATTTACATGTGCCTCGACATTGTAGAGACGGGACGATGCTCGCTTTCGGCATTCGACAATTGCAACGAGCGCTCGTATAAAAAGGATGACACAACATCAAACTAGAGCTGTCATCCGCATTCCGTCTATCTTCTCCAACGTGCATGGGTCGTCCCTCAAAGAAAGCGGTTACCGTGGGCATGTGGACTTCTGTATCAGCCGTATAAGTTTATAATTTAAATAACTAACTGTCCCCAATATAAGACCAACGATTTCCCCCGCTTATTCTATTAAATGTTTATTTCATTGGGTGATTTATTTTCTGGATTATAACATGCCCTATGTGCTGATCCGCCTCTCTCTCTCTCTCTCTCTCTCTCTCTCT
>JACCPG010004561.1:0-96242 GCA_016069955.1 Drepana arcuata | reverse complement strand
TAGTAGTTTCGGAGCCTATTCAATACAAACATACTTACATACAAATCTTTCCGCTTTATAATATTAGTATAGATAGTAGGTATACATATTTTTCTGTGCATGTTTGTCACTGAACTCCTCCTAAACTGCTGGACCGAGTTTAATAAAATTTTCTGTATCTTCAGATGGATTCGAGAAATGACCAAACTAAAATGACCAGGATCAAGCAAGGGAGGGGTCTACTCAGTGCCCGACTGAGAGTTTTTTAATCAGTGGGTAAAAAGTAATAAAAAATGGGGGTGGGGAGGGAGGGGGGTGTACTCACAGCAGGCACGTAGTCTCCAGTGGGGCCCAGCTCGCAGATCTCGAACCAGACGAGCAGGTCGTGCTTGGAGTGCAAGTGGGAGGAGCAGCAGGGCGGCGCGGGCACACAGCCGCGGGGCGAACGCACGGGCGCCGAGATGGGCAGCCAGGCCGGCAGCATGCGGCGCGGGGGCGTGCGCCCCGGGCCTGCGCCCTCCTGCTTGGCGTCCTGCGCACACCGCACCTCATGGCCCACACGGCTTGCTGACTAATAGGGGAGAATGGGACAACCTATCTGATAAGCCAGTCTAAGCTCCCTAGCTCGCGAACCGAGCAACGCTCTGTACCCCACTGGGGTGCTGTACGATGTGTTCGCAAGAAACTCTAGCAGATCTCTTTAGTTGCAGCCACCTTCATTCATTCCGAGACTGCCCTCTGAATTAATTAAGGTGGATTACGATATAAATACATATGGAGTACCGCAGAGGTACGTGAATTATAAGACAATTCGTCCGGATTTATTAGCAACCGACCAATTAAACCAATGTGTTGCTCTGAATAGGCAAATAAGGTAACTAAACTCACCTTATGCAATGGATGCTGTTGATAATGTCCGAACACCTCGAAGACAATCGGTTGCGTTTTAATATACTCCACGAAAGACTTAGTCACTGGCACTGTGATCTGTGGAACACATTGCTTAGAAGTAGAAATTAAATAGTTATGGAAGGCAAGTGAGGAAGCGTCAGACTAAGATTAACTTATATGGCGTCTCTATAAGCATACAAATTATGTTTGGAAGAATGACACAAGAGACAATTCGAGTACGCAATACATACGTTTTGCACGTGGTAGAAGCCAAGGGGAGTGTTCTTCCCAGCATTCTTGACCGGCTCAGTGGAGAAGGCATCTTCATTGCGGTGCAGGAAACTGGAACACGGCAAATAAATTTTAAGTGTACTATGGAGTATTGTAGGGATGCCCTTAAAACAAGTTGTTAAAAGTGTAGCATGAATTTAGTGCCAATTACGGCCGCTTGGAGCGCTAGAAAAATTCCAATGTTTTTATTTAAACAGAGCATATTTTTCGGTCCTTGCGAAAAATTCCATTGAGTGACCGATTTATACCAAAATAAATGTAATAGTATGGTTATTTTATGGGAAGCGATACAACATTTCATAATATATGGGCCAATATGTTCTGCTTCTACTTGAAATTAAATGAAACCTGTTTTTTAAAATAACGTATACAAATTGTTTATTTACTTAAATGTGTTCGACTGAAAGACATGTCATGAGTATCCTTTTTAATTAGCCTCATAATATAATGCTGGCGCTCTACGCTCTCTGCCTACCCCGTTAGGAACTCTGTACGGCGATATTATGTATGTAATGTTTCATACTTACTTGAACTGGCAGAAGACATCCGCATAGTCGGTAGAGACACTGTGCGCTTGCAGCACAGTGACTCTAAACGTGAACTCCTTGCCCAGGGTCAGGTGTTCGGGCAAATCTTCCTCCTTCAGTTCTGAAGCAAGGGAACTATCTCCGCGACCGCTGTCTGCGTCGCACTCGCCGACTGCTAGTTCTGGCAAAAAGCCTTTGATGAGACAAAGCCTTCTCCGTTATTATACGAAAAAAAAAACAATAATAAAAAAAATGCGATGGACTCGCAATCTGTCACGTTGGCACCTAATATACTTCTGGCGGAAAGTGGGTGTGTGGGTATTACCTATACACCTCTGCCTACCCCTTCGGGGACGCTTGTGGGAAGGCGTGAGGATATTTAAAAAAAAATTATTGGCATCTCCAGGATTCATTCTAAGAAACAGATATATTTCTGTAATTTAGAAAAAATAAAAAGATACTATTGAAAACCTGCTATCCCAGACGTATGCCAGTTTGCGATGGTTTCCTTGACAATAAAGAACTTAAATTATGAAAAATTACATTGGAACAGACAATCGGATTTTTAGCCTAACACAGCCGGTCAAGATTACTAATGCCACAATTTATGTAGCTTACACAGTTTCCCCCCAGCTACTTTGTTAAATTGAAAATGGAACTGCACATATATACACAGAGTACACTTCTCAAACGTTGTAAAAGAAAAAAAACCTTAAAGTGAAAGAAAAAGAAAACAATTTCCAGGTAATAATTGTGCAGGTAAGCTCACCTTCAATCTTAATGTTAGAGTCCACATTTTCGGGCTTATCTTCTAGATTGATGGCGTTGTTCTTGTCCACGCTGGTGATGGTCTTCAGCCGAGACCTCGCGGGGACCACGTCGTCGTCGAACGATATCTTGGCGGACTGCTTCACGCCCGCCGCGAATTCTGCGTTGTCTACACAAGCGCATATACGATAAGAGTAGGTATACCAAAAAAAAAATAATATACAAAAAAATATATATATAATATAATATAATATAAAATATATCCTCGCGCCTTCCCACAAGGGTCCCCGAAGGCGTAGGCAGAGGTGTATAGGTAATACCCCTACTTTGCCCCAGGGATATATTTTAGGTGCCAACGTGACAGATGAGTCCATCGCCATTACTCAAGCACGACTATACATGCGCCTTTGAATTGCTTCTCAGACGTATGCAGGTTTTCTCTCGCTTCCCTTCAGCTTTACGGTGAAGAAAAACATCGACGACGGCGACGGACTCGCTATCTGTCACGTCGGCACCTAAAATATATCTGTGGCGCAAAGTGGGTGTGTGGGTACTACCTGTACACTTCTGCCTACCTCTTCGGGGACCCTTGTGGGAAGGCGTGAGGATATATTATTATTAACTTACTCTTTTCGGCGTCGATGACCGCCTGTACGGCCACACGGAGGTAGCCCTTCACGTCTCCCTTCTCGTTCACTATGGCCACCTTGTGAATGAGCGGAACCGGGTACAGGAGGTTCGACAAGTACACGAAGCTCCTGCGAAGCGCAAAATCAAACTCGTCTTCAGTACGACCCAGATGCTGTCACACAAACTTATCTTCAGTATTACGCAACATTATAAACAGATTTCACCGGCAAAAGTTATCATTTCAGCCTACAATTTGGAGGCTTTTGTGAAGGGTGTAAAGGTAAAGTGCTCACCGTCCAACCATACGGAACCACGGGAATCTATCGTAGAACGGATCGCCGCCGGTGACCGATTCGATGTTGTGGTCAGGCGAGGATGGGGATAGCTCCGCCTCGTTGTGGTACATCTCACGCATCAGCTCGAGTCTTTGTCTGTTTGCCATTACATATACATTTAGACCCTATGTTCAAAGCGATAACATTGAGATTTCAATGCAGTTTAATAGTTGCAGTGATAACGCAACAAGCTGCGAAAAATTATATACGTTAAGCGCTCGTAGTTAAGCTAGAAATTGTATTGCACCATGTAAAAACACAAGTATAGGGAAAGAAATTGCTCAAAATGAACATGCAACAATTGTATTTCATTAAACATACATAATGTCCCTATTCATGCCACACATACATCAGCGTATAGCGATATAAATAAAGCGTTATCATAGCAAATCAATTGATAAATATTATTTACTAGCTTATGCCCGCGGCTTCGCCCACGTGGAGTATATGTATGTAAAAATAATATTTTACAGCTTATACAATTACTAGACATATTTTTATACACCTAACTAAGCTATAAGAAAATCAACAAAAAATACAGTTTGAAAAATGGTACGTAGTCCTGCTTCGAAGGCAATAAGTATAATTTTGTGAGGTCCAAACTGCACACAAAGCTTCAGCGTGAAAATAAGCCAAGTAATCCCTTCGCACCTAAATTGAAGAAAAAACATTACACATGCCATACATGACCCTGCATCGTACACTGACCAAATAAATAAAGCCTAATCGATAGTATACACCACCGCCCTGTCGTGCATTAAAGCATCCCATTATCACCTCTATTTCATCAATATTTAAGGCCTAATATCCTTCGCCCAAATTAACTACTAGTGGTCTGTTTATAAGTAACAGTGACATTACCGTCTCTTGAAATAACTTAGTATTATACAAATAAATTTATTCTAGAAGAGGCCAATGGAATAAAATAATTAAATTTTACATAATTTTACTATCAACTGTCATTATAGATCTAGTTTTTAGTACAAACAAACACAGTCCGAGGAATTACGTGGTGTATACCAATTGGGGTAACTAAGAATCAATCACCGCCTTGTATTTATGAAAACAGATTAAAAAAAACAAGTGAAGTCAAAATGACGTTTGACATAACTCGATATATAGTATAGGTACGTTTATACATATATGTATGATAACGCTTAAATTGTACATTACGCTTACTATATATAATATGTATTATAATATTACTATACTATATGACATGGACGATAATTCGGCCATATGGACAATTCCATATTTGAATAACTAATATGATAAATAGAAACTGACGTTACGGTGACGGCGCCATTGACTATAAACAGACCTTGAAGCTTCATCAGCTTCAGACGTGTTACACGACCGACGCAGGTCGTAGTGCGTTTGACAAGCTGGACGAACCTCGAGGGCAGAAGGTTGGCTAGCGAGAGGCGCGTCTGTTGCGCGCACGCCGATATGCACTGGAGTATGTCCGCGGGCGGCGCGGCTGTGGGCGCCGGGAGTTCCTCGTCCTCGGCGCTTGCGCTCTCGTTCATGTTGTATATCTGACGCATGAGCTCCAGCCGATGGCTACGGACAATACACCATGTAGCCGTGCCTGCCGCCCCCTACAGAGCCTACCCTATCGCCTATTATGCTTGGCTTAGTTACCGTTTTGTTTAGATTCGTTTTTTTGTTAAAGTGAGTGACGAAACGTATTTTTTTATATATATATATATATATAATGGTATTTATATATGTATACCTACGTATGATGTATAATTCTGTCTGCTTTCGTGACTTTCGTTTTCTTTAAAATTGTACAGTAACATTTACGCATACAGATGCCGATGCCGAGATGCCGGCACGTAACTTGAGCATTGTGCTTTAGATAGATAGATAGACAGAGAGAGAGAGAGAGAGAGAGAGAGAGAGAGAGAGAGAGAGATGCTATACCGTACTATCGCCCAGTACTCAAATAACGTACCGGTTATTATGAATTCACTGTTCGGTTGCGGCGTTCACCTTCATTTCTCCACGTGTGCTTAGTTTTTAGGTTTCAACTAGCCATCAGGCCATTTACCACTGATAAACAGACTACAAAGATTTTTTATATTCATCATTCGTACAATTTTTTATTATGCTGTCAGTTTGTTTTTTTTAACCACCCTACTAAAGTACTAGGGTTGCCACGCCACTATGATCAATACAAATCCCGCTTATAACAAACCTCAGAGTATTTTTTCGTTTTATTTCCTCAATATGTATAACTTCAGTGATTTATATTATTATATACTTTGTCCTATTTATATTATCTAACATGGCGTTATGGAATAATAATAAAAAGCGGCAAATAAAACAAGCGCTATTCAGTATGACATCGCCAACTAAACATTTATTAGACCTATTATATTAAAATGTACTTACCCCCCAAAGTATATACGACTGCGTGTATATATTGTATACCTATTTATACTTATCGCTTTTATATTATTATTTAAGTGAGAAACGTCACCAAGGCACCAGCAAAATTTTTTATAAAAAAAAAATTGTTTTACAAAAATAACAACAAAATCAGGACAAAACAGAATGCAACCAAAAACAAAACACAAAAACAGATTATTCCCTTTACGTTGTGTCAATCACCGCATAATAAATAAATTAATAAACTAAATAATAGGAATAAATAATCAACCTAATAGATAAGTTGAATAATTATAATATCTAATATAAATTTTAAAATCTACATATCTATTACATTCCCTTACATTTATATAGTAATCTGAGAAACTTGTGTCTATAACTATCTATACTCAAAAGATATATACCAAGTTGAAATTTTGACTTACGTCATTTTGGTCCTATTTTTCCTTTCGTGGGTACTTACCGTAGTTTCTCCAGGGTCCAGTAATGAGTGGCCCCGTTTTTAGTGTCAGTGACCTCGACGGCTACGACAGTGGGGGCGCTGGGGCGGTACTCGTCGTCGGCGTCGTCGCGGGGGGTCAGTTCAGGGGGGAGGGGGGAGTATGGGGTATCGGTGAGGAGGGTGAATTGGAACTGAACCTTCTTGCGTAGTTCCACGGATATTGCGTTCGCTTCCTGTTGGTTGGAGTGGTGTATATATGAAAAAAGATCACTTAAGGTGGAAACTGACTGAAGGCTTAGGAAGAACAAATATTCATATTTTTGAAGATTGAAATTGTATCACTGTTTCATGATGTAAAACAACTGATACCTTCACAAAATTTGCCAATAATGGAGTGTCATCATACATATTTATCTATATATATATATAAAAAATTGTCTGTATGTCCTTTATGGAATCGTAAACGGGTAGGTAGACTGATCTTAATGAAATTTTCTGTGTGCCTTCAGTTGGATTTGATTTAGATTCATTAATAGACCAGTAGGGGGCACGGCGATCGTGACACGGGAAATTTCATTTTTTCACCCAAGCGAAGCTGGGTGAGACGGTTAGTGTATTATAAAAGCGAGAGTTTGTGAGGATATTCGTTCCTCTTCCAAGCAAAAACGACTAAAGGGATTTGTTTCCGAAATACATCATATCCTCTGTGTTAATCCAACTAATCCTTACTAATACATATTATAAATGTGAATGTAAGTTTGTTTGTTTCGCTTTCACGTAAAAACTACTTAACCGATCATCATGAAACTTTGTTCACATATTCTCTTAAGTATTGGCAAGAGTATAGTCGTTTTGGCGTGATTGAGTAACAAACATACCGACAATTTTTTTGCATTAATAATGTTAGTGGAATAATAAGAGAGGTAGTGCGAAATACCTTAAGGAATATAGCGTTCCCCCAGAGGTCGTCCCGCAGCGAGGTGAACTGATGGTACTTCCACTTGCGGAAGGCCCACGCGGCCAGCCCCACTTCACGCGCCGACCAACATTCCGTTTCGAACAGAGGGTTCACTACAATGCAAAATCACTTTATTATAACAAGGATGTAATTTTTAATAGATAAAAAATCCCCGGCTTCTCGCCGTCTCAAAAGGTTGCCGGATGGGGTTAAAGAGGTAACAGCACGCTCTTCAAGTATGTATGTACATATATATAATATAGTATAGAGCACCAGTTCTCTCTAGACTTACATACCCCTTTCACTTCGTCCACATTCATCAGTCTCTTCATACATGCTCGTCGGTTATATATATGTATATATCTGTACGTATTTATGTACGTATCATCATGATAAGTTCCTCACAGAGTAGGCAAAGTATAGCGTCAAGTTCTCTCTAGATTGAAGGACCTGGACGACTGTACAAACGTTTTTGAATATATTCTTAAACGTATGCAGGTTTAACATCGATGTTTTCCTTCACCGTAAAGCTCGCTTATGATGCTTAAACTACACTTCAAAAAGCTACCAAAACTAATCGGTATAAGTCGCCGAGATTAGAACTGGCAATAATTAATTAATGGTATATAAAATCAGTCACCGAATATATCCTCGTCGTTGTGGAAGTCTTCAGGCGTGTACGAACTGTACATTGACATGGTAACGCTCTGCTCTTCCACTTGGCGCTGCAGGGCATCGATGCGGGCTTCGTAGTTCTACACAAAGACATTCATTTCTTCACTTAATAGAGTAACATTGTTCACTTCTAAGGGTCGGTTGCTACAAACAGTTCTTTGACGCAAAAATAGTACGTTTTTTGAAACAATTAACCGTTTGTAGCAACCTCAAGCAGTCGAATAAATTTGACAGTCGAATAGATTTGTGCCAGATGGCGAGTCCATCGCCGTTACTCAAAGCACGACTATACATACGCCTTTGAATTGCTGAGACTAGAATTCAACTCAGTATGTAATTTTTATTATAATGCAGACTATGCCTTGCTTAGAATCTGCATTTTTTGTCACTGAAGAATATCTTAGAAGAGTGGTTGCAAGACGGAGAGAGAGGAAGACCAATACTGAGCTTAAAATACGTCAGATCAAAGAAACGTGGGTTTACAATAGGGAGGTCATAGATAATGCGCCGGACAGAAGCAAATGGAATAAATAGAAGACGGTGACTGGCCCAGCTCTTAAACGCATGATGACGAAAGTAGACAATATGGGATTAATATTTATGATACATACCTTGCGCTGTTCCTCAAACTGCTGGTCAGCATGTTCTTTCTCACGACGGAATTGTTCCTCGAGTGCGAGGAGTCTCTTCTGCATCTCGGCCTTTAGATCAATGCCCTGCTTCTCCAGCAGCTCGCATTGGGCGAAGTCCCAGTCCACCGTTTCAGTGGCGCCTGCTTGAAGGCAGACAATCCAAATTCAAACACGTTTGTTAAGAAACATATTGTACCTACTTAAATCCTTTTACATCTGAGTTGTATCGCGAATAATTTGATTACTTTTACTAATATTATACTCGAACACGTGGTTCTTTTAATAATCACTGTGCCAAATTTTATCCAGTCGTTCTGGAGTGTTAAAGTCCCAAACATACATACAAACTTTCATAATTATAATTTCTTTAGGTATAGCTAGTGCCATTCACTAAGACGCGCCCCACCAATTTGTTTTCGAGGGGGTCGCGATGTAGGGACGCGGGGAGTATAGCCCGAGTCTATTAATTTAATTGTAGTGTGCGTGTGCACTCATAGGTAATCAGTGTGCACCGATAATACTGAAACATCAGTGTAAGGTTACACCCTTACAATATAAACTATAAGGAAGGATAGTAAAGCGTCTTCGTGGATGTCACGATATACAGATGTCCTTAGCAAATAACAGGGAATAAACATCCCATTTCCTTTATTCAGTATGGATATACATGGAGCTTAATTGTTATTATTGCATTATCACGAGATGTCTCATATCGCGCATGTTAAGTAGTGGTCAACTCACCTTCAGCTACATTCTCAGGTCCATCGACCTCCTTGTTCGAGGAGACTATCTCCTCACGAGGCTGGCCGGGATGAGTGAACCGGAACACGTGGTTCTTGCCCAAGATCACTCGAGAGCCAGTCTTGAGGATCACTGGCTCTGTCACCTAGCGCCGTAATCGAAATCAACATTACATTTAATGCAAGTAAAGCTTAGTCTGTTGAATACAATTAAGATAGCTATTGTTTGAAACGACTTTAACCGCATATGAAGTGAATAAATGCAACCTTGTACTAGCTAGCTATTGCTAGCTTAATTTAATACTTCGACAATAATTCTAATTCATCTTTTAATGTTAGAAGTGTCCAAAGTTTATCCAGAAGAAACTAAGGCTATCGGGCGGGAATCAAGGGTAAGCTTACCTCACGTCCATTGACGTAGACCAAAGCTCCCCGATGCGGAACTAGGCAGATGACACCGTCGGTGTTCTCGAAAATGCAATGTTCGCTCAGAATGTGAGAGCCGGAGAGTTGGATATCCTGTGGCACGTTAGCTTCGGCCGTACCGAGACGGGTGATACCTGGTGGTGAAGTATGACACATGGAGGAAAGAAGACACTACAATCGAATGTGTCAGACACAGACATTGAATAATCTAAAATGTATATTATATAAAAATACTATTGAATTTTATTCATCATAATCATTCGTCGGTCATGAATTAAATTCATACTTTAACATACATCTCGTTACTACGAGCTCTTCACGGTGTAGGCAGAGAGGGTAGAGCGCTAGTTCTCTCTAGACTTACGTATATAGCTTCCTTCACAGCCCTTCATAGCCCTTCATTCACATTTATTTGTGTCTCCATTTTATTTCTTCGAAGAATGACCCGACAATGAGCCTTAAGGTAGCATGTGGTGTAACATTTCAAATAATTGCGAGCAAGTTTACCTAATTTCGAACTATGTCACAGTCAACCTCAAGACCTAAGAATGCCTCAAATCCAACACAGAAAGAATTTCATCTATTAGATACGCAAATAATCTATACTGATTCTGTAACCCTTCACGAACTACTCCACTAATTTGCTTTCCTTTACTCTTCAACCTCTTTGCGTTCCAAATCAAATAAGAAAAATACCATAGAGCTAAAACCCTTACCTTCTTTGATGTAATAGAGGAGACATTCTGACAGATTAGGGTCCTCATTCAAGTTGACCAAGTGTGGGGTCTTCTTGGGCGAGTACACGCCGACAGTTATGCCCTCTTTGACAGCCACGCCCATTTCAGCAAACACTGCCTCACGCTGCACGCGGATTTGCTCTGTGCGTTTGAGTTTTTCTTCCCACGTCTCGTTCAGTTCTAAAGAAGAAAAATGTTAGCTAATTTTGTGCTCATAATATCGTCCCACATTATGTCGATGATAGGCCACCTTATACGACATGAAAGCTTCTTTAGAAACAGTCTCTCATGACGCAAAGAGGTTGCGCTGAACTAGAAGCAAATGGAAGGGACTGCATCAGAAATGCCGACAAGAGACCAGGTCCTAAATATATGATAAATATCGTCCTGTTACAGAGATGTATACATATAGCTTAATTGCGCCTGTAATATTTTTAGGAGCTAACATGACAGCTGGCGAATCTGTCTCCATTTTTAAAAGCACGGTTATGGCTTCGAGTTTCTTCTCAACTCAAGTAAATCACTGTTCATGAAGTAAAGTGATATATGACGGAGCCCGCTAGGGTTTGATATTGCAATCTCGGTTTTGCACATAACTTAATCTACCACGAGACTTAAAATTTGATGTCTAAATTATCAACTTAATCTAAAGATATTATATTGCAATGCTTATTATCATAGCTGGGATAGGAGCACACATTGTTCAAGACCATTATAAAATCAAAGAGGTTTAATACAACATACCCGCTATAAGTTTTTCGGAGGCCTGCAATTGGTCGACAGCCTCTTCGGCAATAGTCGTTGCCGCTCGGGACAGCTTCGGCGACAGGGCTTCGGCTTCGCTCTTCTTGCGTATTGGCGACGCATTATTCTCCTCACCTGTTCAATACGTGGGATAGTTTAGGGGAGCGATAGTGGGAGCTGATGTTGGTTGTTTTTATAGCTTTATTGTTTTAAACATTGTGCATGTTTTGTGGGTAACCAGTGTCAAGCCCGTGTTTCTTTCGTGCTTATTTTGACCTTTGCCAATGTACCTATAATTAAATTAGTTAGATTTTGTATTGTACTGATATTACTATAAAATAAACCATACATCAAGATGTTCTAAACTGACACGAATAGAGGGGAAACATGCAATGCTTTCGAAGCTATAAGCAATTATTTTCTTGTAGCAACACAATACTTATATTTACGTTGGTAGCCGTTCGCCACAATAATTAATTGCAATTTGGAATATTTTTTTAACTACACTTTTATTTTTCACTACCAAAAACTTATTTTCAATTGTTACTGGCTTTTTTAATTAGCTGACATTAGAAACAGTTCTGTTACTAATGTCAGCTAATTAAAAAGGCAGCGAACGGTTTTCAAAATACATAGGTATTATGATTCTTACATAGACAGAGACTGGAATTAGGTCTTCCATAATGCAATTTTAAATTGTACGATGGAAGATCTTAATCCAAAAACGAGCATACAATATCGCTGAATTAAAATGCAGTGATACACATAATCACATTCTACGTATATATGTAAATATATAACATTGCTATTTATATAATATACCATATCCAACACCAAATGTATACAAACAAGCGCAATGCATAATTATGTCCCAATACCAATAAATTCCATTGTACATAAACTGTATTATGATAATACATATTTGTAAATATATATAATATGTATATTTATAAAGGCCTACTAACGCCACAAGCTTGGGACAAGGGTGCAAAATAAATTGCTTTATTTTTTTCTCCGTGACAGATCGCCAGATACGCCACAAGCTTTGGACAAAAGGTGCAAAATAAATTGCTTGTATTTTCTTTATCTGTGACAGGCCGCCAGGTTAGTTTTTTTATTTATTCGGACAACCCTGCATTCAATACAGAGGCTAAGCGTACAAGTGGGGTGTACAGATGCAAAAATGCGCAAGCCTCATTTTCATCGAATACTTTTATTTACTTACTGCATGGCGGTTCTTTTTTTTCGTAAACGACTCTACCGTCGGGTCCTAGTTCGTGTGAATATTGAAACAGAAGTTAAGTTTAGTATCAGGAATGGTATATTAGTAACATTAGTGACTCGCTAGCAAACGCACAGCACTATCCTCTCACATGACGACTACCAAACGAAAAAAACTCCTGACTGAAAAGTGAAAGGTTATGAATACCTAGCATTGGGTATTGGGCTGAGTGGTGGATAAATTGACACATATTAAAAAGCATATCATCATGCCGAGTCCATCGCGTGGTGTGGCAGAGAGAGTAGAGCACAAGTTTCACACGAAGCCTTAATTTTTATTATTTCAACTTTCACGTCGTCTTTATTTACTATTATTATTACTTAAGTGGGTGTGTGGGTATTACCTATACACCTCTGCCTACCCCTTCGGGGACCCTTGTGGGAAGGCGTGAGGATATATATATATATATATATATTATTACTTTATTATTATTATTACTTGCTATACTATTAACTTTATGTTTTGTTTTTAATCGTTAATTGTGAAGAAATTATTAGTTCCCTATACAGCCAATGGTAAATTCTTAATGAAATTCAATATCTTAAATTTTTTTACCGCTAATAATATGTACTAAAACTCCTGTGTAACATTTCCTTACCTATTCATGTACTTCTTTATGGTACCAGCGTATTATCATTTAAGTGACCAGCAGTCCTTCCCAACCTCCAAATAGACTCGACTATATATCGTAGACTAACAAGAAAGGTCACACCTTTCTCTCAATTTATAATTTCCAAAGAGCATGTTCAGTTTATCCACCATCCGGCGAACTCTAATTCCAGGCAGGCAACATAACAGTTAGTAATTTGTCAGATACCAACCTTCTTCAACCTCAATGCCCTCGGCTTTGAGCAGTTCTCGCAGCTTGAGAATCTCCTCTTTGAGTTCGCGGATGAGCTTGGCGTTCGCGTCTTCATTCACAACGGCCTTGCAGACAATCTGTTTGGCGCGGTCGGCGTATCTGTTGGGCGAGATTGAGTTTACCGACTTAAAATAGTCAGCCTTTGAAGGGTCGGTAACTCTCGATTATCATAGTTTTTGCAATTGTTAATAGATGGCGGTGGCGAGGCCAACAAGAGTAAAAAGTTTTTTCAATAATGGATTTAGGTTACACTACTGTATGTCATAAAAAATACAAAACCAAACATCGTAGGTATTAACATTTACTTTTTAATCGGGACACAAATTTCGATGGAGATGTAAATGTATGTGCCAACGTTGGAGTAGGTGACAACGGTGGAGAATCTTTCGCAATTCTACGGCATAATACGATACATGTCTATTTGGGTCTTTTGACCTGTATGGAGGTTTCCGTACTCTTGGCTCTACCAAGATATGAATCTGGAAACTTGAGTTAGCCGAGTACTACTGATAATACTCGGCCACCAGGGCATATAATATTACTACGTGGAAAAATAAAGAGAAGGTACTGACCTCAGTGTACTGAGTGTTTCGTCAAAGTTGATATCAGCGGGGGATATCGCGGCGATCATAGCAGTTTTGGAGTTGCCTCCGAGATTCTCACGCAGCAGCCATGTCAGCACGGAGTCGCGATACGGGATGAAATCCGCTTTCTTGGATTTCTTGCTCTTTGACGCCTGTTGAAAAGAAATTATTGCCACTCGCAATAATATCACATTATTGTCCAATACTAATCAGATGGAAGTCAAGCATACAACCCGCAGTTACCATCGCCTGTGTACGATTGCAGCATCAGGGGTATCACACGCGCTTTGCCTATGAATCACTAGATGGCGTGAATAGCGTCCCTTTTAAATTCATTAGAAACATGTAACGTTTGGTCATGAAAGTTCGCTAGATGGCGTAAATGGACTTGTGTTTTATATTTCTAGTACTTAGTTATTGATGACACATTTAAGATTGTACAGTACTTAATACACGTTACTTTAACATACAGTAGAGTGATTAGTCACACCACGAGCTTTACGGTGAAGGCCAACATCGCGAGGGAACCTGCATACGCTTGAGAAGAAATTCAAAGGCGCGTGTTCAGTCGTGTCGTCATATATATCTCTGGGAAAGCGGGTATATGGGTATTACCTGCACCTCTGCCTACCCCTTCAGGGACCTGATATTATAATCCAAAAATAAGTTTTGTATAACTTTCATTTTAAATAAGTTACCTTATATCATAATATATTTACTTTTCGCTTTCCATTCATATAGAACCGCGGGTATAATCATAATTTAAACACTAACACACAGACACACAAATGGTAATATAGCAATACACTTACCGACTATAACATCCAAAAACAATGAGATGCAGAAAACAGTTCAAATGCGTGAGTGATGTTCAAACCATACAATTTAATGTCAAATAATATTGAATCTAATAAATAGTAAGGCATAGTTAGGAAGGAAATCGAGCAGGCAAACGTTGTTCTTTTAACGTATGAATACTACGTTATATTAGTTCTACATTTTCTTCACACATCTAGGACTAAACATCTCGACTAAAGAAGGTTCTAACATTAATATACGGAACAGATCATTAATATCTATTATTTAAATGGAATAAATGTTATTCTAATAAATATAAATACTTAATTTAATTCGATGTCGTTTCGTTCTTTGTTAAGTATCAATTGCAAACTATTGAACTAAAGTTTTAATTTATCCCGTAAAAATGGGAGAATATTTTTCCCCATTTCAACTTCTATATAACGCAGGAGGGTTTGACGTGATACGGTGTCTAGAATTCCAGGCCACTAGTCTACTAGAATTTCAGGCAACGTCCCTACGCAACGTTGCCTGGAACTCCAATAAACATGGAAATGGCGCCAAGAATTAGCCAATGTAAAGAAACTTTAAATTCAATAGCAAGAAGGTTACTTAGTACTCCATATTCATGTTGTTATTTAACAGCCGTATAAATTGACACTAATTTGTGACCTATTTGAAGGTATATTAAAAAACTACATACATGTCCCTTTAGGACTGTCATGGTAGTTTTCAAAGTCACTCTCTCTCTGCTTTAATTTCAATAAGTCTTTTTGAAATAAAAAAAATTACTCTGTTTTCCAAACTCACTTGTCAATTTAAACGTCTGTGGTATTAATCAATATCGATATAATTATTATTGATAATAAATATTTATTATTATTAATCGTCTAAATAATTAAATACCAATCCCTATACACAAGTACGACAACCAAACACCGATCAATGAAGGAAGTACATACAATCTCTGCAAGCGCCGAGATGACTTTCCCGAGGGTAGTGAGGGATTTGTTGATGTTGGCGCCCTCCTTGAGACGTGTGCCTTTGGCGCCGGTGGAGTCTGCGCGCTCCGAGCCAGCAAGGTCCACCAGAGAGATTTTTGATACCTTAACAATGAAAAAAAAAACCGATGTATAGTCGTGTTTGAGAAATGGCGGCGGAATCGTTCTGTCACGTTGATACTTAAATATATTTCGGCAAAAGGAGAATTACGTTATAATTTTTTCAACCCCATCAGGGGATCTTACAGGAAGGCATAAAAATATGCATATAGATATTGCCATCCACGAAGACGCGCCCCTAGAATTTCTAGTAGAGGTGGTCGCGGGATGGGGGGAGTACAGGTCTCATGAATAACAATACCCCTTACCTTTTCAGACATCAAATTAGTGGCCTGGTCGTGTCTCTGCTGTGTGAAAAATATTGTGAACACAGCGTGGGAACGCGACGAGGTTTCGTTCATGTTAGTAGCGGCCACAGTTCTAAAAAAACATTAACGCCATGTGAGTACAGTAACTTGATATCTATTAAGACGATATGACATGAACAAATTCCGTATGTAAGGATCATACCGAGCCTTATTTCCTTCGTCGATAAGGTCGTAAATGTCTTGATAGGAGGTCACGGCCAGTTTGCTGAGGTCCTCGACGTACGGACCCAACGCGGGGTGCTCGCGGACCCTCAAGTTACCCTTGTTCTTAGGGTTCACGAGGTCACGAACGCGCTCGCAGTATATTTCCATGTACGATACTTCCACCTAAGAGTAAAAATAAAGAGATTTAACATTTTTCAGGATCTTCGTGTGAACCGGATAAAGTCAATTCAAAATAATTGAAAATCTTTGCAAAGTAAGGGAAATAGGGAACATTTGTTTAATCTAAAATGACCGTTATCACCGTTCATCACCTCTTATATCAGGGGGGAAAGTTGTCAGGAGAAAAAACGGCGAAACAAACTCCCTGACTTTCTTTTTTAACATTGGATCCCCTTTTATTTACATATACATCGGCTGTCATTTAAATATATATATATACATACTAGCTTATGCCCGCGGCTTCGCCCGCGTGGAGTTCGAAAAGTAGCTTAGGAAATTTTCCTGCTAGAATCGGTTCAGCCGTTTGGCCGTGAAAGAACCACAAACATCCAAACTTACAAACTTTCACATTTATAATATTAGTAACAAGTAATATATTAATAAGATTTCCTAAGAATAATTCATACATGACTAGAACATAAGTGACTTTACCAGCGTAGATGCTTTTCGACTTAATTTAATGAAATATTACAATTTAGCTTGATTCAATCTTAAATCTCGATCGTAACAGAAAATTTGAGTAACGCTACTTCAGCAGCGATCTCACTGTAAGTCTAAGTCGACTTAATTTTGTTACACATATGGCACAATTCCGCTTGATTCAATTTGGAGGCTTAAGTAGTCTAAGTCTTAAGGATATGAGTAATAACCGTAACATACCGAATATTTCAAGTCATCGCTAGTGGTCTGTCGGATGCGGCGGAAGAGGTCCTTGCAGATCTGAGGGATGATGCCCTCTTGACCGTCCTCTCCTCGGCCCATCATCGTGTAGGACTTGCCCGCGCCTGTCTGGCCGTACGCGAATATGCATATGTTGTAGCCTGTTGAAGTATCATTATATTACATACAGCCCATAATAATAATATTATTTTATTATTATTATTTACATGTACGAAGTTCATAATTCGAAGTCAGTATTAATAGCTATAAAAAGTTTTACAAAAAATAGCCGTGATGGCCGAGTGGTTCAAGTAGTTCGAGAGAAGCCTGCGACGCAAAGATCGCAGCTCGACCAACGACTGTACCAATCAATTTTCTGGACGTAAGTACAGTGATTAATCACATCGTGAGCTATACGGCGAAGAAACTAAATCCAGAGGAAACCTGTTTGGGAAGGAATTCAAAGACGTTGTATGTTCTGTGATGAATGTATGAATGTCTGTCACGTTGGCACCTGAATATATCTTTGGCGAAAAGAGAGTGTGTTACTACACACCTCTGCCTACTCCTTTGAGATCCTTAAGGGAGGCGTTAAGATATATGATATAATATGAATAGCTACTAAAAGTTTTCTTTTGGTAACATCGAATGGGTATTTAATTATGGACTGGGTATTCTGTGAGCTAGTGATATATGGTTACGGATACGATCGTTATATATAACAGATTAGGGCCTACATAAATGATCAGCCCCTTAGGGCCCACATTGGATAAACACACATAGTCAAGTCTCTAGTCCCCTATACAAGGTTCTTAATTGAACGAATGATTTGTTAATGTTTATTCCTTGTGTTTTCCCAGTCTCTACCTCTATAATTTAACTAGCTGTCCCGCCCAGCTTCGCCCGGGTGAAAAAGTAAAATTTCCTGAAACACGATCGCAGTGCCACCTATCGGGTCCAATTGTGATGTAAGCTATCCTTTCTTTTAAGTGGATCAAACTGCACACGGTGTGCAAATTTGATTGAAATCGGTTTAGTAGTTCAGGAGCCCATCGTGGATTTTTGCCATAAAAAAGGTTATAGTGAGTCAATCTTAAAAAATTAACTTTGGAGCGGACTTTTTTTTAGAACTTTTAAAGAGGAACAATTCCTTCATACATGATATTTTCGTAACTTAAACCGTTTACGCAGCGCACGCAACGGAACCTCTCAAAAAGGAATATTTTTCCCGTTCTGGCAACATTATTCATTTATGCTTCGCTCCTATTGGCCGTAGCGTGATGTCATATAGCCTAAAGCCTTCTTAGAGAAATGGACTATCCAACACAAAAATAATTTTTCAATTCCAAGCAGTAGTTCCTGAGATTAGCGCGTTCAAACAAACAAACAAACTCTTCAGCTTTATAATATTAGTATAGATATATAACATCAATAGATAATTCTATGTATTCTGTCATATTAAAGTAAGGAAATAATCCAGTTTTTTTTTAAACAAAGAACTATGCACATAATTAGATATTATGAGTGTATGGAACGGAGTTAAAAAAAATAAACGTCAATGAGATTTACATCGAGCTTATCTGCGAATCTCAGCGTAAAACATCTAAAGTAACCGCATTATATTACTCGGTTAATGAATTAGTGAAAGTTCGTTACAGACTTGCGAAAGTTCTAGAAAGTTTGAGCACAGTAGCCGCAAAAAAAGGAATACAATTTTACTGGCCAAGTTGACACAATTCACTACAAATCGCTATACTTATTAGGGAACGTTTTCCCGTTCCATTATAACAAGACGAAAAGCTGATAATTTGGCAAAAATAGAACTCGACTTGGAAAAAGGACGTCGGGCACTGAAGTTCACATAAGAGTGCGGCTTCGAATCGTCTGCATCAAAAATAATGATGTAGAACCAGCTATTTATTAGTACATCAAGTTGGTTCGTACAATGATATAGATAGTGCCATCCACGAAGACGCGCCCCACCAATTTCTAGGTCGCGGGATGCGGTGAGTGTGACCCGAGTCTATTAATTGTAGTGTGTGTGTACACCATAGGTAATCAGTGTATACCGATAATACTCAAATAATAGTGGAAGGTTGCTCTGAGACTGTAAACTATAGGGAAGAATAGTGGGGCGCGTCTTCGTGAATGACACTATCTATATATTGACATATTTTTTTAATGTATAGCCAATAGTTTTTAAAATAAATTAATGAATAGTAACCTATTTAAGTTAATTTTGACTTCCTTTAAAAAGATTTTTGCGAATCGTCGATCTTATTGGGTTTAGACATTATAGATGTAAGGTATTCAAATAAATAAATAACTATTGTTTAAAAATATCTATGACTATCTAGACTTTTTTCTATTAAAAACTTACCATCAAAAGCGTGTTGGAGCATCTCTTCGCCGATATCCTTGTATACCATGATTTGTGAAGAGAATTCCGGGTCGCTCGGCTGGAACATAAAAGCAAATCAGATATTGCCGAATATACCTCGTGCCCTGCGTCCGAGTCACAATAGTATAATCCGAGAGTATATCATCACGCCTTCCCACAAGGGTCAACCAAGGGGTAAGCAGAGGTGAATATGTAGTACTCAAACACCCACTTTCCGCCGGAGATATATTTTAGGTGCCAACGTGATAGATGGCGAGTCCGTCGCCATTACTCATATAGCCGTATAGTCGTGCCTGAGTAACGGCGATGGACTCGCCATCTGTCATGTTGGCACCTAATATACCTCTGGCGGAAAGTGGGTGTTTGAGTACTACATATTCACCTCTGCTTACCCCTTGGTTGACCCTTGTGGGAAGGCGTGAGGATATATATATATATATATAAATATATGTACATCTGTCGGATAAGCGTACTTGAATTTATGATTGCAATATCAAGTTTGTGGTACACGTGGTTAAGGCACATACTCGTATTCTAAGTAATTTGACGGAGAAACTCAAGTATTTCGCGGCAAGGATTTCTTTAATTCCAAGTTCGTAATTCGACACCATCTTAATGGACCCGAATGTGATACGATGCAATACATTCTGAAAAGAACTTCGAACTTGGGATGACATTATCATAATAGCATTCATACTATAGAGTGGGCGCGTCTGGCGAATAAATCTGAATAAATTACATTGATTTACAAATATTGCCGAAATTGCAAAGAGAGGAAAATTATCTTTGATTGCGAGATAATTAAAGCAATCTATACTCCTCCTCCTCTGTACTGGTATTATAAAGCTGAAGACTTATTAAAACTAAAAAATTAGACTGGTATTAAAAATATTTTTGTGTTGGATAGTCCATTTCTCTAGGAAGGCTTTAGGCTATCACGCTACAACTAATAGGAGCGAAGCATAAATGAAAAATTTTGCAAGAACGGGAAAAATTATTCCTTTTTGAGAGCTTCCGTTGCGTGCGCTGCGTAAACGGTTTAAGTTACGAAAATATCATGTATGAGGGAATAGATCCTCTTTAAAAGTTAATCTTTTAAGATTGACTCACTTTAACCTTTTTTTATGGCAATTAAGTCCGCGATGAGCTCCTAAACAACTTTTCATTCAAATTTAAATCAAATTTGCACACCGTGTGCAGATTGATCCAACTTAAAAGATAGGATAGTTTACATCACAATTGGACCAAATAGGTGGCGCTGCGATCGTGTTTCAGGGAATTTTACTTTTTACCCGGGTGAAGCTGGGCGGGACCGCAAGTATTATATAACGTTGGCACGATTACGATAATACGAATACGAATGATAATCTCCTTGGGGAGGGGAGAGGATTGTTATATTCACAGCATGTGCTAGCATGTGCTAGCACAGCAACTGCGCTCTCAATAGATCCGGTACCGGGCGAGTGACATCTATGGTATTGCTTGCCTTTATGCTACGATAACCGCTTGCCATTAGGCGGTGTATGCATGTAAATCACCTATTTTAGTATAAGAAAAAAGTGGTACTTACATTGTGCGACCAATATGAGAAGTCAAAATTGAAGCTTTTAGCGCCATCCTTGCTGCCTGGCGGCGCTTTCGGGTTAACGATAACTGTAACAAGCAATCGGTTACTGTTAAAACTCTATTTTACTTAGAAATAGACATAACACTTTATATCCTGTGTCCAAGAGTCTGATAGATCAGGATCAGCTGTGGATCGTAAAAATAATAATTGTTCTACATCTTCGTTGGCGAGCCCTCTGGTTTGAGTAGTTCAGTGCAAGTTCGAAGGCCGACCAAAGAGTTTCTTCTGAACTTAACACAGATACAGTACAGATTACTTTACCACCACGAAATGTATGAAGGAAAACATCGACAAATAGCCTGCATTCGTTTAAGTATAAGTTTGAAGATGTATCGTGGACTAATCACCTTCCACATTGGCCACTAAATATATACTCGGTGGAAAGGGGGTGCTGTCCCTATAATTAAACCTTAGCGGTTACTTCTAGAAGGATTAATAACACCCACTCATCAATATCAGTTTATGAGTTGATAAAATACTCCTTCAAATAAAGTACCTACACATATCCAAGACATTATTTCAATCAATCTAAATATTGAAGCGATAATTCCTTAATTGAGTTTGGCAGCGTCCTGTCAACAGTATATTTAACTTAGGACATTGAACTTCCCGCTTCCCGAATCTCCCCTGTTCCAGCTACAAAGAATACTAGGATAAATAAATGTTTTATGGTTCAAGTCGACGAGCAGTCGCGACGTATCGACCGCGCCCGACGCCGGGGCGGCGCGACGCCCTCGCTGTGCTATTCACTCTTGCAGTATTTTTGTATTCACGGAAAAGCTAGTGCTTATGTACCTAATTTATGACTATTTTCCTAGAACAACAAGTAGAGAGTAGAGTTAAGAGCCGTGGTGGCCGAGTGGTTCGAGCAGTTGCCTGCGACGCAAAGGTCGCAAGTTCGAATCCCGACTGTACCAATGAGTTTTTCTTAACTTAAGTACAGTGATTAGTCACACCACGAGCTTTACGGTGAAGGAAATCATCGTGAGGAAACCTGCATACGTCTGAGAAGAAATTCAAAGGCGTGTATAGTCGTGCTTGAGTAACGGCGATGGACTCGCCATCTGTCACGTTGGCACCTAATATACCTCTGGCGGAAAGTGGGTGTGTGGGTATTACCTATACACCTCTGCCTACCCCTTCGGGGACCCTTGTGGGAAGGCGTGAGGATATAATATTATTATTATTTATTATTATAACAAGTAGTAGAAGATCTCTGAGCGGAAGCCAGAACTAAATTTAACATAAATGCATGACCAAATACAATGTAGGTAGACCGTCTCGTAGCAATATTTTATGGTGATTAATGTTATTTTGACTATTATTTGAAAAACATTTACCTTAATATTATTAAAATTCACGTATCAGGAACGAAACGGTAAAGAGATAGATAGATAGATACGTCTATGATGTTTTATGAGACAAATGTCTCCGAGTTCTTCAGTCGATCATATATGAGGTACTAAGGTTACAAAATATACAGCTCAAAATCCAATTTAGTTATATTGTTTAATTACTAATTGCCCGGCCAACTTTGCAAGCGTAATTAAAAAAACGCCTTATCGAGCAAACGCAATAAGAACCTCAAAAAGTTAATCGCAATCGGATTCGGATATCGGCTTAGGAACGGGACAAAGACTATAAAACTTTCAGCAAATTTTACTTCTAATGTAACAGTTGATAGTTTTAATTTCAATATCAATAAAAAAAGTCAATCTGAAATTATTTATAAATAATATTTAGCGATGCTATTAAATGCGTGGTTCGTCGTCGTTTACAAAGTAGTGTGTCTTATGGGTAAAGAGCTAGTCTCGTATCATCATCATCATCATCAGCCCACTCTAGTCCACTGCTGGACATAGGCATCCCCTAATGAGCGCCATAGCGCCCTGTCTTCGGCTTGCCGCATCCATCATCTGCCAGCAGTCCTTCGCAAATCGTCATCCCGTATACATATACATCTCGTATACAATCGTTTAAGTACGAGTCAGTGCACTGGTGCATGATGCATGCGAAGTCACGTTCCCGGAGAATCACCAATCTACTAAAAGCACTGTTCCCCTTCATGTTTGACATCCTTTGAGAAGAGATTGAAAACAATTGTAATACTCTCACGGACCAATTGTTATTTACCACTGTTAGCCAGATTGAATTTAAAGTGTGGACATTCAAGTTCTTGTTTAGGGACCTCTTCCGCTTTGCTTTTTCTTTATTCTTTAATAATAATATTTAGTTTTGTTTGCCTCACAGTTTCACCTGTGCTATATTTTATAAATACATATATGTGTATGAAAAATAAGAGTTACTTCTTATTACATTAGCTAGTGAAAGTTTTTATACTAGTTTAGCCGTTTCGGAGATTTCGGAGAAGTTGTGTTTTGGCTATCAGTAACTTTATGGTTATTTTGATATTACAAGTATATATATGTACAAAGATACTTCAATTAAATGTATTAGAAGATAAACACATACATTACCAGTTTTCGAGTAAAGGGAAATGTTCGTTGAGCAATGTTTTCAAGAACTATTGCAAATCAAAAGAAAATACAAACAATACTAGACCTTATGACCAAGACAATAGAAGCCACAACAAGCGATTGTAGTAAACATCAGTGAATATTGTCAAGGTCGGGAGACAAAGAGATCGCGCTAGTTTTTCACAATGCATGTTGAAAATCCAGGTTACACACTTCACTGGGCATTCAATACAGTTTTCATCAAAATTAGCGTTTATCTGCGCTTTTCGGCATCTACGTTACTTAATCTTTGGAAGAAAAATTTCAATGAATTGCGTAGGTCAGGGACCTTACCATGTCGTGCTGTTGCAATCATTATTAAATATCGGGAATGCTTATGGATAGGCAGAGGTGTAAACTTACGGCGAGGCCATCAGTAGTTCTCGACCACCATATACGTTTTTGAATATATTTAAAGAATGCAGGTTTCACGTGGATTTCCTACACCGTAAGCTCAGTGTGACGAAAAAGTTCCAAATTCAAAAAAGCCTATAGGTACAGACTACCGGGTTTCGAGCCTACAATTTTAATTTTGTGGCGACCATGGCTCTTGTGATATTTATGACATCAATTAAACCGTCCCTTTCTCACTCTTGAATAAAGATGACGACAGCACGTCATCGCAGTGCCCCAGATGGCAGTTCAGCCGTTTACAAACTGTGGCGCCAACATTGGGTTGGGTTGTACCGACCGCACCAATGTTTGCAATTAGCCCAGGGCGATGACCACAGATGGAGAGCGTAAATGATGTTATGGCCCATCTGTTCTCAATATTGGTCGCTAGTTAGACTAGCCTGCAAACATTTCGTCGAATTTTATCGGAGGAGAATGCATGTTTCGTCACGTTTTACTTCACCTCGGCATGGTGATTACTCATTCGTGTCCGTTCACCGGTAGCCGGCACGCGACTCGTATGTTCCATTTCTGACTGACACGACGAGCTTTACGATGAAGGAAAAGATCCCGAAGAAACCTGTATACGTTTGAGAAGAAATTCAATCGGCAACAGACTTGTCGAAATACATATATGGATCTCCTAAAGAGTGTTCGTGAACCTCAGCTTATCCCTACGCGGACCCTTGTGGGAAGGCGTGATGTAAAACAAATCAAAATATTGTTTCTTACTACAAAATAGTACTTCTTCAATAATTGTTTTCCGGTTAACTTCTTAGAACACAACGTAGTTTTATCAAGCAAGGTATCAACATAGCAACTTCTCAAGTAATGTTATTTATTGGTCTATTCACTCAAGCAAAATTTATTAGGCTCTCAGAAAATGATCGTAAAAGTGAACGAACTGAAGAACAATGAGACGGGGTCAAAGTGCCGCAAGATTGAACAAAGACGCAAGTGTTTGTTCAGCTATAGGGCGGAAAATTTGGCAAGGGCGCCTCCCTTTGGCGTCATAATTCGATTTTAAGACAAGTACTAGAAAATAATACAATGATATAATGAATCTGATTTATAATGGATTGAAGTCTTCATCACAAAGGTGTACCCTGCCTACTCCTTCCCCGTTTTCACAGCAAATATATTTAGGTGCAAGCGGTCCGACAGCGAGTTCATCGCCGTATCTCAAGCACGAGTATTATATATGTAGATGCATCTTTTTTCTCCTCAAACGTAAAAGGGGTTTCTCTCGGTGGTTTCCTTCATCGTTAAGCTGTGGTATGGGGAGGTAAACCTTGACCATCCGACCTAAATGTGCGATGCACCATAAAGCTAGTGTATGTGATGCAGGGTTGCGTGCAGGCCACGTGTTCACTCAGCTAATCGTTACGCATGACCTGGTATCACATGTAATGTGCAAAATATCGGTTAATTTGATGCATGACATGAATATTGAAGAACACGAACGTGTTTTTAAAGCTTCGAGAAATTCTGCAGAATATGTCCATTAATTTAGAAATAATAACAATCAAACTTAACTGATCTTCAACTAAGGCAAGAGAGCGACCGGTCTAGACAGCTTCTTTCGATCGTACACTCACGGATAAACTCTTAATCGAACGACAAGAGTACTCGAAACCGGCAAGCATGTATGAAGAGTCTGATAAAAGTCGATAAAGCGAAAAAAGTCCGTAAGTCTGCTACAGAGTACGTCTGTTACGTAGTCAGCAGAAGTTCAGAACTGGCGCTCTATACTTCTAACTACTCTGTAAGGTTATGTATGAATGTATTTTTGATGAATTTGTGTATTAAGTCCAAAAGTTCGTATCAGATGACCCTGCAAACAGTAAAAACTAAAAATTTCTGATCGAAATCAAAGAATTGAATGCAATGAGCGAAGTGCATTGCAGACGGCGAGCGAAACGGGGACTTTACGACCCTCATAGAAATCGTGGACAAGGTTTACGAGGCACAATGGGGTTTATGGACCATTGAAACACATCGCCCACCGAGAGCATGACTCAAAATGAATATAGTGTGGTAGGTACTCTATGGATCAATACTTTCTCATTAGTAGTCAATTAAACAGCTTCAAAAACATGGTGACGATATCATGCCCCACATTGAAACCAATAAAGTCTTGTTACTGATAAGCTTCAAATGACTTTCACTCCTCAAACATTCTGATTTTGGAATAGGTTTCGCGTGGAGGATTTTCCTCGCATATAGAATGGAGTCAGTGGCGGACTTACTAACAGGCTAAGTGGGAAAAATGGGGAAAATTAAACCTAGATAGATTTTAAAGGCAGCCAATTTTGGATAAGGTTTGGTCTTACGTACACGTTAAAATAAACATGCAAAAATATATTAGACTCAAAAGGGTAACCAATTGTGAAGACCAGTAGGGGTGCGGCATTGTCGGCTATTGGAACTTTCAAGTAAATTCATTCCTACAAATTCTACAAACGAAAAAGCTAAAAAAAACCTACAATCTGCACCTTACCTTTATATGAATCTTCCTAATCCACGAAAGCCTAATTTGAATATCGAAAAAAAAATATCAGAATGATATGCTGATGCTTTCATTTTCAACACTTGTAATTGTTTGTAAAAGCTTTATGTTCAAGCTAATGCATTCTAATGTGATAGGATCGTAGGCGGCAATGTCGCAGTAGTGACGTCACTGGCCCTTCTAAAATGACACCCCATGGCTTACACCTAGTGGCAATGAACTTGACGCGCGATAAATTGTCTTTTGAAGGCTGTACAAATCTTAATATATAAGCTTCGCCTCCTTCCATAAATTCATCAAGTATTTTGATCTTGAAATTTCGTTTAGAGGACATACACATCATTCTAAAAAAGTTCTAAGTACAAATATTATAAATGCGTAAGTTTGTGTGGGCATTTGTTCAATTTTCACGCACTAAACGGAATAGGATGAAGTTTGGCATATAGATAACTAGTTAGGTGGATGAACACAAAATATATTTTATTCCAGATAAAAAACCTATATATAATACTACAAGACAAAAGGTTAATTCCTATCACACTGCAGGACTTTCGTCTTACCCTAAATACAAAATTTCAGGCTGTTTGTACATTTTAGGAAAACCTCAGCTTTTATTAAGATAAATAGAAAACCACATAAAGAAAGTAGATAATGCTGAGGATATCATTAAAATCTATATACTATTGTAGAACTATTTATAGCGAAATACACGCCTCATGTCCCATTTTACTACTAACGAGGTCTTAACTCGTTAGCAGAACAGAAACGGGAACTAACTTCACAGGACTGAAAATTTACTGGATTCAC
Source organism: Drepana arcuata (assembly GCA_016069955.1). NCBI lineage: Eukaryota > Metazoa > Arthropoda > Insecta > Lepidoptera > Drepanidae > Drepana > Drepana arcuata. The sequence continues at coordinate 68,818 of JACCPG010004561.1, read as the reverse complement.
TAGTCTGTAAATTCCTTAATTGGTTGCAACGTGGTTGCTCTTTTGAATTTGAATTTTAAATCCTAAAGCGTCGTTGCTAAAAGCAAAGTAGCATTTTACTAAAAAAAATAGTTTAATATTCGCAATTTTCCAAAAATAGCATCACTTAACTGAAGGGGTTTTTTTTTTTAAAGTAACAGCAAATCACCATATCTTCACGTAAAAAAGAGTGAGCCCAAACCTTTCCTAAAATTAAATCCGTCCTACGGTCATTGTACGCTTATACAAATGGAAAACTCAATTGAGCGGCCGTTTCTGAACCTCATTATACTTTGGGAGAGGTTGGTCAATAGCCTTTGCAAAGTACATTTTGGTACATGCAGAACCAGGCGGTTCAGATGCCTTTGACACGACCTCGTTCTAGCGAGGTCGTTTCATGACAAACGACACGTTTAAGCAAATTCCCAGTTGAGGACGTTTTTTGATAAATCGAAGAGGCTGTCGCACAACTCAACCGCCACATAGTTTCTTGCATCCTTTACATATTTGCTCGCGTCATGAACATCCTGACGTCACGGACCCTACAATAACAAGCAAGTTATTAGTTTAGCCAGAACTAGAGCTTTTACTCTCTCAGTCTCAGCTATACGTATGCGGCGTGATGTACATATGTGCAAATAACAAAATCTAAAAATAATAAATAACCAATATCAGATACACATGTATATTTTTTTACTTGCAACAAAATTACCAGCGTGTTAAATCTGGTTTAGGGAGGCGAGTAAAAGACGAAATTGGTTCTCTTTTTACATCATCTAGTTGTAACATGTACAACTATTTTATAGTTACCACTTAATGTCAAACATGACCCGCTACTCTAATATCGCTTGCGTGTGCGTTTCACAAAGATGTAGTTTTTTTTACAAAAAAAAAAATAATGTGTGAAAATTTCACGTTCAGTCACACCACGACCTCTACGGTGAAAGAAACATTAAGAGGAAACCTGCATACGTTGGAGAAGTCATTCTCAGTCAGTTCTCAGTCATTCAAGGTATATGTGTAGTCGTGCTGGAATTACGTCGATGGACTCGCCATCTGCCACGTTTGCACACAAAATATATCTCTGACGGAAAGTGTTGGTAATATATCCAAATGCCAACCGCTGCGGGGACCCCTATTGGAAAGCGTGTGGGTATATTTCTTTACTAGCTGTACCCTTCGCTGTGGATATGTGACTGATTTATGAAAACAATCCTTGATGCGGATTTATATATCATGCTAAAATTTCAGCTCGATCGGTGCAGAACTTTTTGAGTTTTTGAAGCGTACACAAACAAACATAACATTTTTATATATTTCTTTATATAGATATTGCTTCAAGATAGAACGACGTCAATCAAAACCGTATGATAAGATTATCAAACACCATTATTTCCAGTATTCTCTTACTGTGCTCCGTTAATTAGAGTAATGTACGACTTAAATAATTTCAGAAGTTTGATTAGAGAGAGGCAAAGCATTAGTAATCAAATTAAGCAACAATTCACGGCCACGGTGAATCCATAAATGGGGAATGTAGAAAGAATTTTCACAGGCTCTAGGCAATTTAAGGGCAATAAAATGTTCAAAGGATCGTAGGTAATAAATTTTAAATTCTTCTCTTGGGAAGTCGAGGTCGTGTACTTAGGCAAGTCGAGCACATTTTCGCCGGAACTGTAAACTCAGTTTTATGCTCGATGTTACTTTAATATGGTTTACTTACACTTTACAATATAATGGTTCGTTGACCCTCTCTCAAGTTTTAATGTTAAATTTTATATTCATAAAATGTATCTACTTTCTTCTTGTCAAAAGTTTCGTCAGGTCTTTTTATTGTGGAGTATGTATTACCTATTTGTCACGTGTGTGTATATGTTACATACATAACTTTTTTTATGCATAGTTACTCTCGAGTTCGACACATAGAGTAGACCGCCAGTTCTGTCTAGAGTCTAGACGCTAGACTAATAATACTCTTTCGATGTAGTCACAGTCACTATCAGCCACTACACAAGTGCCGGTTTGAGTGGTCGTTCCCATTCTGTATATAAAACTATCGTGAAAGTATTTAGTTTAAACAAATAACGATTTAGGAAAAACATATTTGCTCTGTAATATATGAGCTAATTGGTTTTATAATTCTACGTTATCAAGTCACGCGTGTTAGGTAAGTGGGGAACGGTTGGTTTCTCCTGACATTGCTAACTCGTAGGGCTTCCGTAACCTACAGTTTCGTAACACCCGCGCGTTGTGAAGGGAATAATGTGGTATAAATCTGCCTAGTACCATAGAACCGTATTTTTAATTTACATGCATTATGACGTGATAAAACCAAGCCTCGCGTTGTAGGCAGATTCAGCAGAGCGCCACTTGTCTCTAGATTTACATGCATTTAAAAACTACATACATTTTCTTTATACGAACGACGGGACCTAAAACATACCACACCACTATGATGCCTTTATCCGGAAACGAAGAGCGAAAACCTTGTAGCAGTCACTCTTCGTTACTAAAGGGCGGGGGTTGAAATTAGATTAATTTGCCATCATCCATGTGAATTGATAGGAAAAGAAAATAACGTGGCACTTAGGGAAATTGAGTTTTCGAGAATACGTCAGACCATTATTGATCATGTTTTCATGACTTGACGTTTATGTCAGATATTTCTGTCTTTAAATCGTATGAAGAGGCTATTAGGTACATTTTGATTGCACTTTATTATATAATTCTAGCAATACAATGCTGGTAAATAACAAATAAATATATATTATTTAAAAAAAAACGTTATTTTCAAATTTGTTTCTAAGTTGTATTAATATATACTCTACGACCTCAATACCTCCATCTAAAATACCTCAATTATATTTTTTATAATTGAGGTATTTTAGATGATTAACAGGTAGCATGACATGGTCATTTACGCAAAATGTTGGCCTAGTTTAGATTGAAAATTTACAAATAATAATAAGTGACATATGAACTTAGTTTAATAATAATAGTGTGTATACTTAATTGCGATTCGCTTTTAAATGAAATATCCTACGACTATTAGGTCATGCGGCGTGCTCAATATTTGAGTTATCAAATGCAAATATATTATCTTAAATCCTAGTGGTACTTGAAGGGATAAAAACAAAAAGCATACTCATCCGCTTTATTATGTTGGTAAAGAGAAAATAATTACCAATTTGTTTTACGCCAGCACTCTATTCCTTCCTATCATATTATCAGTATATTGTCAACAATCCCATTTATCGTCACTTTATAACCGCGTGGAACGTTCCGTCGATCTGTGCGTAGGCGAAATAAAAACTGAATACGACCTAATGCTACCTTACTTAAAGGTACTATTATACTGACTAAAAGCTTCATTATACTGAATAAAGTTGGGAAAAACACGCAGCCATTTTCTTTTACCATTTCGTTTTACGGTTAATGTCAAATTGATGATGATGATACAAACAATACTGAGTTTACAGTTCAGTAAACAAATTTTATACTTATCTTCACGCCTTTCCACAAGGGTCCCTGAGGGTAGGCAGAGGTCTACCCTCAGGGACCCTTGTGGAAAGGCGTACACCTCTGCGTACACCTCTGTGTAATATCCACTTTTTGCTCGGGATATATATCATAAGTAAATAAATACTTTACAATTCCACATGAATTTACTTAGCCCCAAATTAAGCAAATCTTGTGTTATTGAAACTAGAGAACGATATACTTTACTTATATAGATAAATATATACATAAATACATAAGATATCCAAGACTAAGGTACAAATACTTTCGTTCATCACACAAATATCTGGCCTCAGCGGGAATCGAACTCGCGACCGCAAGTTCCCAGTAGACAAAAAAAAAACCACCGTCAATCAGTGCCAACATAAAAGATGGCTAGTCCGACGGTGTATAAGAAAATGCACTAACCTGTGGTGTTGCCAGACATTTCGATAATGCATTTGCTCTCCCTGGCAATCTCCCGCGAGTTGAAGGGGCGGACCCGCACCGCCACCTTCACGGACGACATGGCTGCGGCTTCTGCTCACCCGTCAGCCACTAACACATCGGTACTAGGTCCGACTTATACCTGCAACAACAGAATGATACATAAGATTATTTGAAAGGAAATTAATCAGAATTTGAGACATCCTCAAGTTGAGGGATGGAGCAAGGAGTTCAATATATATGTATCGGGGAAGGTAGATAGTTCTTTGGAACTCTTCAAATGTGTGAAGATTCCTTAGGGCCGTCTATGCACGAGCACCCTTAATGCTGCCAGCGTCCTTTGACGGCAGTAACGGCTAATCTTAAGGCAGATCGCATGAAAAAGTCCACAATCTACAGAGCTGTAACTTGTCAGGCCCTGTGTTGTAACACACAAAGTTACTAGTGGGCGGATGTATTTTATATATTTTTTTATTTAAAGTAATTATTAAGTAATAACCAAAAAAAATATCTTACATACATATACATAAATGTCATCACGCCGAGTCCCTAACGGGGTAGGCAGAGAGTATAGAGCGCCAGTTCTCTCTAGACTAAAAATAGATCTTAGTCCTTATACTCTTGAACTACGTCAAATTTCATACTCCTATGTCCAAAATTGTATGGTACTCGTTTAATAATATGATTTACATGTATACTATATATCATTCGCTGATATGTATATGCCCTAGTTATATAATAATAAAAAATAACCTAATTAACAATTGAATATGAATGAATATACGACTCATAGCAATTGTCTAGACTAACGATAAGAAAATGAAAAGTTATATTCCATTAGTAGCCCAGAATGCGACGTGGGTGTCTTAACGGCCGCTGTAATGGTGGATTTCTCGAGACGTTTTGTGCAATAACAGTTATCCGAGGCTTTGACAATTTGTGTAAATGCCTCCGTGACGTCATTGCAATGGCGATGGGCAAATTTTGCATTTTATTCAGCTACTAGCTGTGCCCATCAGTGTCAGCCGCGTGAAGTTTGATTAAACATTTAAATATACAGACAGCCGTCTGGTCTAGTGGTCAGAGCTCCTGACTGCGAAACTTGAGGACGCGGGTTCGAAAACCGCTGAGGGCATACATTTGTGTGATGAACACGAGTATTTCACGACATCAAGACTAAGGTGTCTTGATGTCCTATGTATTTATGTATGAATCTATCTATATAAGTAAATATATCGTTGTCTAGTTACCACAACACAAGCTTTTCTTAATTTGGGACTAGGTCAATTTGTGTGGAATTGTCCCGAGGTATTTATTTATTTATTACAATTAATGCGCCGCTTTATTTGGTAATATCATGAATATATATATAGCTTTTAGTCTTCCACAATAAATTGTCTTACTAATACAAGCATATTTTAAAAATCTGATTAGCCCTTCCTGAGATGATCACGCCCAAATAAACCATTAGTACTTTATAATGATACATTCGGGATTTGCGTTTCATGATGTTGGCGAAGCGTTATCCATAATTTTGCCCCAAGATTGCGATTTACGACATTTAAGGGAATTATTCTTAAACGTATATTAGAAACTATTTAGTGATGCAATTTTCAAAGGTTTTGTTATTTCGGCATCAGCAAAGGTTAAAAATCCGTCAATGAAAATTAGACAAGTTTTTTTCTCCGTGCAAGCGTTATTCTAAGCACTTGCATGGCCAAAATAGTGGATAACGGTGCATTTTTCTGTTTTGCTTATACTCTGTGATTTCGTAGAGTATAATTATAGCCTTAAAAAGTAATTAAGTTTAGTCACGGTCAGCCGCGTGGCGCGTGCGCATTCCCAGCTGATTCGATACCGTGTCACTGAGTCCATTTACTTTTTGCTACCATTACAAGCCCGTGGAAGTTTTTGCCACATCCAAATTTATATTATTAAATCGGAAGTAACTCTGTCTGTCAGTTAGGTTGTAATTTTTTTATACTCCTGGGAAACAAGCACCCCGCCCGCCTGATGGCAAGCGACTACCGCCGCCTTCGGACGCAATGCAACACCAGGGGTATTCCTTGTGCGTTGCCGTACCCTATACCGCTAATCTAATGTTGACGAATGAGGGCATAGAGATAGATGAGACTTAGGGGTAGGACAAAGACTTATGTTTTGGAAAATATCGCAAAAAAATATTTGATTCGTATAAGTAATAATAATAAATAGTAATAGTAATGACAAAGAGGGATAGAGAGGTGTTGGAGGCATTTGAAATGTGGTGCTGGAGAAGGATGGAAAAAATCAGCTGGACGGAAAGGGTGACAAACGAAGACGTGCTGAAAAGAGTTAAAGAAACAAGAATTCTGCTGGAAACAGTCGAGAATAGAAGAGGAAAGATGATAGGCCACCTTATACGACATGATAGCTTCGTTAGAAACATTTTAGAAGGAAAGGTAGAGGGGAAGAGAGGAAGAGGAAGACCAAGATTAACATACATGGGTCAGATTAAGGAAAAAATGTCTCTCATGACGTATAAGGAGGTCAAGGAGGTTGCGCTGGACAGAAGCGAATGGAGGGGACTGCATCAGAGACGCCGACAAGAGCCCAGCTCTTAAATTTGTGATGATGATAAGTAATAATTGTAGGCAGGCAGGCGACGTAGCGGACATTAGCTAATATTAAGATAAAAGTATATTCAACGCGGTTGAATCACGGGCGCTACCTACCGTTAGTTTTCTATAGTAGCGCAAGACAACTATCGAAACACATTACAAACGGATGTTTGAACTGACGTTACACTTTTAATTCTTTATTTAAATTTCACCACGGGTTTTAAAAATGTGTACAACATTCGAGTAGACGATTGGCAGCGTTATATATTTACAAAAAAATCAATACCTACGTACGGCTCACGACGTACAAATATTATGTAATTTCAGTAACCGATGCACTTAAAACCAATTTTCAGGGCCGAATCTCATAAAAACACTTTCACAATTCAACAAATGTTCCACGCAAGCGTCCCGACGATGTAAGTGCACTTGTAAAACGCGCAGAAATATTAGACGGTCTCATGACGTCGTCGGTGTAACAAAATCCACAGTTGCCAGCACAAGGTCCGCGTACAAAATGGTGAATGTTTCCTGAAAACGATCCTCGCGTGCAGTAATTGGTTGCGGGCTAGTGCGCACCGAGCGTATCGAAAGTGTCGGCCACCACGGCCGCTGCACTCCCGACGCACTTACGTAACTCACTGCAACCTCCACCGCGAGCCCTCGGGATGGTGCCTAAATACAAAGGGGCGGCCATGAAAGAACGTGTCGCAGAGATGACTCACCGCGCTCACTAGCGCCCCCCCCTTGCTCGCCATCCGGGAAAAGCACAGCCTTTAACCTTGGACACTGCACTTGCATCGGCTGCTCGACGCCGTGTAATCGAACGTTGCGCTACGGACTTACCCGAAGCTGGGCTATGTTGCGTCCGAAGGCGGCACTTGGGGCTTTCACAACGTTTGTTATTCCTTATGTGGTGTGTCAAGTGGCAGCGTGGGGCGACATGGCCGTCGGTCGGGGTGCGCGGCGCGACTGCGGCCGCCGGCGGGCGCGGCGCGCCGCTCGCCCGGGGCATGCGCGCTGCGCCCCCGCGCCTTCGATCTAACGGCCCGATGCGCGATACCGCCTCCGCGCAGCCTACACAGTCCTCGCAATTTCCAACCCTGGCTGCTATACCCTATACCGTACTGTCTATTAGATCTTTTACATGTATGAGTCGTATGCGTTTGAGCAAAACGATCTTGATGAAAATTTTGTCTGACCTAGTGCTCCAGAATTCAAATGCTTTAGCCAGTCGAACACCTAAGCTAGCGACGGCCTTATTTATTAGTTTCAAACCACCTTAGTGTAGTACATAAATGCTAATTAATGTTTACGAGGGACCTACCCGAAATTATCAGCACAAGATTATTTGCATTGACTTTTGAAATGACATCTCTTCCCCTAATCGTAATGCCCTAAAACTGGCGAATTTTCTCCCTCAATAGATTTTTACTGGCATCGACAACAAACGAGCTTTATGCCAAGACATTACTTAGAACATTTTAATTAAAAACAGTGTATTATTTTTTGACGTCACGTAGTCACGACGCCACAGAAAGATCGGCGCCTGGAAGCTTCGTGACGTAATTCCATTAGAACCCGACCTCAACGCAACTACCTCCACTCCCACGTATGGAGCTGTTTGCTTAATGCTTAGACATAAGGCATACTGTTGCGTAACTAAATTATAATCCCGCGAACCGATATCCTTAGAACGTTCATATTTTTCATCTAAGTTAATTTATGCAACAGTGTTGAAAATACCTAGAATTCATAGCGCACTAATTAATCTCATTCTCAACACTCATTGAATTCACTAATGATTCACGATCAACATTATTAATTCAACATTTCTACAAGAAATGACCTTTCGAACTCTTGAATTTTAATAACGTAAGCACGTCATGTTAACTAACCTCATCACTACATATGATAAAACAAAGTAACCAACCATGTTCGCGATAAACTCAAAACTATTGAACGGATGGGGAAGGCTTAGTGTATAATTGTTGCTTGGAAATTACCTGATGCATAATAAATGTTCTACTACCTGGGCGAAGCCGGGGCAGGCCGCTAGTGTGAAACATAAATTTTCCAAACCTTCGACAAAGTAATATAATATAATATAAAATATCCTCACGCCTTCCCACAAGGGTCCCCGAAGGGGTAGGCAGAGGTGTATAGGTAATACCCACACACCCACTTTCCGCCAGAGGTATATTAGGTGCCAACGTGACAGATGGCGAGTCCATCGCCGTTACTCAAGCACGACTATACATACGCCTTTGAATTTCTTCTCAGACGTATGCAGGTTTCCTCTCGATGTTTTCCTTCACCGTTCAGCTCGTGGTGTGACTAATCACTGTACTTAAGTTCAGAAAAACTCATTGATACAGTCGGAATTCGAACTTGCGACCTTTGCGTCGCAGGCAACTGCTCAAACCACTCGGCCACCACTACTACGACAAAGTAGTGCTGTCAAATAGATAGACGGTATACCTCTACCGAGAGCCTCATCGATGTTGGCATTGCTAGGTCAAGAGACCTGACTAGACCAACTACGCACTTATATCATAAGGCTCGACACAGCTGTGACGCAACGCTCGCGTATTGATTTGTCAATACGCCATTCTCGAACTCATTATTCTCTATATTTGAACTCATGATAATCATGACTCATGAGGGGACCCTTGTGGAAAGGCGTGAAAATATACATAAACTACAAACTCTTGACGTATATTTTCCACCGCAAAGTGTTAACGTAGTTAGCACGACATCTGACCTTTGCGAGAAAATTGCGCTCGCCCTCTGGTGACACAGTAAATTTATAATAATCGAATTGCAGGTTGCAACCTTAGTCAAAGTCACACAGACTCCATTTGAAAGTAGGGGATGGAACAGTACAAGCCGTTCCAACTATAGAAGCAACAACAATCGACAATCGAGAATATTCTAGAACTCTCTAGCTCGTTCTATGTTGGCGTGTTTGAGGATAAATGTAACATTGTTGGAATGCATGACGTTCTGTCAGAAAAGTTGAATGTTTGAGGCACTGTTTATTCTATTCTTTATCATTATAATTGAATGCCCAGCAGCTGAAGTAAAGCGTCAGTTTTCTCTAGCATTTTACAGTTTTTTACTTCATCCTTATTCATCAATAACTTAGTAGTTACTGGCCGGTTTAGAGAAAAAGTTAGAAATGTCTAGTCTGTACATCTGTCAGAAAAATGTTGAATAAAAAAGAAATAGCCAAGCTGAAGCGTACCCTAATTTATCTATAATATTCAAAATTGGAATGTCTACAAAGATGGCCGAATCGATATCGATATAAATAAAACCCATAGCACGTTGGTCGAAGGAGTCTCTACTGGCTCAGTATAAGGTAAATTGCTGTTCGGGTACGCATTACAACCTATCGTAGCAATAAATGAAGTTTACGAAAGTCCCACGAACTCCGGGTCGCCGTTTGTGCTCATTGAGGTAACCGCTATATTTATTCGACTGATCTAATGGTGAGAGGTCCTGGCTTCAATGCTAAAGATAGCGGGTTCGAAAATTGTTTTGCATTGATTTCGCATAATAATATGGTTTAACGATAAAGTTATACATGTAGAATACGTCTTAATTTGTTTATGTCAATTACCCTAAAACCATGTTTCTATGTGCGTACTGTGTGCGTGCGACAACATTATTAAAGGGGAGTCCTTTAATAATGTTGTCATTGTGTAATATTTGGGACTATTTGTTTTATTTCATCATCACAAGGATATATTAATACCCAACATATTCTAGAAGACACAGAGAGAAATGTTCTATTTTCTGATACAACCTGTATATACCTAAGACTATTTGATATAACATCGACGGAAAATAGTATTAATATCATCATGCCTTCCCACAAGGGTCCCCGAAGGGGTAAGTATAGGTAGTACCCACACACCCACTTTCCGCCAGAGATATATTTTAGGTGCCAACGTGACAGATGGCGAGTCCATGGCCATTGCTCAAGCACGACTACGCATTTGAATTATACGCAGACATATGCAGGTTTCCTCTCGATGTTATTGACGGAGAATAGATTATACTTAATAGCAAACAAACATAATATATAAGAGATATAGCTTACCTATATCAAATTAGCAAAAGAGGCCGCCAATTGTGTTAATAATCCACTTAAGGTTCACTAAACACAAGGGGAGAGTGCAGTAAAATAAACTGGGAATACAGGGTGGAATGAGGTTACTACAGCCACAGCTCCATGATGGGCTAAGCTGTTGTGGCACGCGAGCTTTTCGACCAGTATATACCACTCGCAAACACTAAGTAGAGGAAAAGAGAAAACAATATATCTATACATATAATAAAAATGTAACGGATCGCTGTCTATCCATGGAAGATAATAATAATAATAATATATCCTCACGCCTTCTCACAAGGGTCCCCGAAGGGGTAGGCAGAGGTGTATAGGTAATACCCACACACCCACTTTCCGCCAGAGGTATATTAGGTGCCGACGTGACAGATGGCCAGTGGAAGATATATGAGATAAAATCTGATTGGGACCTTCATCAACGCAAACAGCACCCAAAACACTGATTGTTAGAATTTTGTTTGTCTGTGTGTCTGTGCGTTTATACACGCGTATCTTAGAAACGGCTTTCAATAATATAACGTGGTAAGCTTTCTTAACATATGCAAAATAAATCAAAATGTATATCCATGAAATGCTGCCCAAAGTCACTATTCCACGGGGACGAAGTCGCGGACACAGCTAGTTGTATATATCCTCACGCCTTCCCACAAGGGTCACCGAAGGGATAGGCAGAGGTGTATAGGTACAACCCACACACCCACTTTCCGCCAGAGATATATATGTATTAGGTACCAACGTGACAGATGGCGAGTCCCTCGCCGTTACTCAAGCACGACTATACATAGGCCTTTGAATTGCTTCTCAGACGTATGCAGGTTTCTCGATGTTTTCCTTCAACCTAAAGCTCGTGGTGTGTCTAATCACTGTACTTAAGTTCAGGACATAGTCGCTGTGCGACAAAACTCCTTTAATAAATAGAAAAAAAAAACGCTCGTGGTGTGACTAATCACTGTACTTAAGTTTAGAAAAACTCATTGGTACAGTCGGGATTCGAACTTGCGATCTTTGTGTCGCAGGCAACTGCTCGAACCACTCGGCCACCACGGCTAATTGTATTCCATATATTTATCTCTTTCTACAATATTACAAATGAATGTTGACGTGATTCATAGCAACGGTTTTCCCAACGGAGTACAGCATAATTCTTCAAGAAGGTTGCGAAGTGACACTTGCAGGCTTAGAGACGCGCGAACTATATACCTGGTGTTACAAGCGTCCATAGGCGGTAAAATTATAAATGATGGAGTGAAAGAGATCTGTAAGTCTAGATAGAGCTAGCACACAACTCTCTCTGCCTACCCCATGCGGGACTCGGCGTTTTTATACGTATATATGCATGAAACCCCACTTATCTGATGAAATTCTACATAGGTAATCTAATGTATTTAATCAGATCCAAATGAAATGAGATCCGTAGAGAGGAGAGTCGGTATATATTTGTAAGTACATTGTTGAGCCCCTAGGGGCGTTTTTCCCTTTATTTACATTGAACGTGTAATAAAAAATATTGTACCTGATACACCAAATGTTAATCGCTAATACTTCTATATCCATTCAAATGCATCTTCAATTTGTGTCAAGCTGAGATGCAATTAACAATGTCATTTGTTTTATATGTTATACCAATATATAGAGCTATAATAATAATATCCTCACGCCTTCCCACAAGGGTCCCCGAAGGGGTAGGCAGAGGTGTATAGGTAATACCCACACACCCACTTTCCGCCAGAGGTATATTAGGTGCCAACGTGACAGATGGCGAGTCCATCGCCGTTACTCAAGCACAACTATTACATACGCCTTTTGAATTTCTTCTTAGTTAAAAGTTAAAATATATGTAGATAGAATTTATGTAGTAAATATTTCCGGATCAATTACCAAAACGTATCGTCCGCCATTTTATTGGGCCGAGGTATAAATATTACCTAAGAATATTCGACCCGCTTCAACAGCTGTAAGGAAACTCTGGCGAACACGCAAGTACATGACTTAGTACTAGAATAAGACAATTTATGAAGGCGTTTACTTAAGGTACTTAAGTAATGATTAACCCAACAATACAAGGGTATATAGCTAGCAATAAATTCAAGGCAATTATCCCAATGTGACCTAAGGTACAATTTTGATACAGTAATCTTAATAAGGCTTAAAAATTACTGCAATCACCGATGTAGCTTTCTTTTACGTCACTTAGAGCTTGAAACTTTACTATAAATTACTTTACGATGAAAAGCATCGTTAACATCCTAATTTTTTTTTTAACTTCACTCGACCGTGATCAAAGACAATCGCCGTCATTTAACGACATTTAAAAGACACAGGTGATAGGTTACAGACAATCATTATTGTGTTGTAATACCGCAAAAAAAAAATAGGTATGCCTAGAATTTCCCTATTTCCAACAGTTAGCGCAATGGTGTTGCTTTGTTCTCAAGAATTAAGTTGGCGAGAACAGTAGAAAGCTCTAGAGCATTCGAGTGAAATCTAACCAACGCGCGTTTGTTTTGAGGTCAGCAATTGAGCGTTTCAAACTCGTTCGAGAACCTTCGGAAAGACGTAAAAATATGTTGGGAATAAAACATTGTTGGGGACGGTACGCGTTTCGCCCTTCAGATAAAATTCTCCTTTGCTGTCAGCGTTCCCGCTACTCATTATGACAATTAAATTATTAGCTAAAAACTTTATTCGCAGCTTCTATCACTGGCATACAAATCATGAATATCGGATAGCGTGAACGCTGACAGAAAGGTATTTTGTCTATATAGGCTGTTGTTAACAAAGTTAAAACATCTGTGACACCTACAATAAATGTCAAATAATGTTTTCATTGGTAGTAGAAATTACAGGCATTACGTAACCTCGAAAACACGATAGAAATACGAGTACGTAACCAACGTTACCAATATTATAAAGAGGGAGTGTTGGAGGAGGGAAGTACTTCTAACCCAATTAGAAAATTGCATTAGATAGTCTGTTTATTAATGCGAAAGTTTGAGAGTTTGTATGTATAGAATGCCAGAACGGCTGAACGGATTTTAATGAAATTTGGCACAGAGATATATTTATAAGCTGGGTTAACACATAAGTATGTACCATATGTTTTGTTCCGAAAATAATTCTAGATAAATTTATACTAATGAAATCTTTTATCATCATCATATCATCACGCCAAGTCCCTAACGGGGTAGGCAGAGAGTATAGAGCGCCAGTTCTCTCTAGACTTACATACCTCTTTCGCTTCGTCCACATTCATCAGTCTCTTCATACATGCTCGTCGGTTTCGAGTACTCTTAACGTTCCCGTCCTTGAGAGTCCGATCTATTTGATCCAGGTAGTTGGAACGCGGCCTTCCTCTGCCTCTTCTTGCACACACTTTTGCTTTGTATATCTGTTTCGTCAATCTTTCTTCACTCATCCTCTCTATGTGTCCAAACCAACGTAACATGCCTTTCTTCATCTTTACAATCACGCCCTCATTCACGCCAGTTGATTTGCGAATCTCTTCATTGCGGATTCGATCGAAATCTTTTAAGGTGGGTGAAACCGTGAGGCAGAGCTAGTAATAAATATATAAATAGCTTTCGGCACTCCGTCCTCATCTTTGTTCATATAAACTTTAATTGTGCCAAATTTCTTACTTCTCCGTCCGCTTAAATATCGTTTTTGCTTCACCTAATAATATGCAAAAATTGTAATTGGGCGTAAAGAGGGTTTCATTACACTGCTTACTGCTATGGTTACCTTCATTATAGCGCGGCTTAACTCACACGAATGGCAACATCGATGTAACGCAAATATAAGCTTACCCAGCTCCTACTTGCTAAAAGAGGGTTTAAAAGGACGCGTCAAAGTCGATTAAGCTCTAATTCCCTTGTGCTACTGGCAATTGTCAGTAGATTAGTTTCCTCAAGTATTTTCTCCACTGGGATGATTACAGGAATTGTATGGACATTTAGAACTTTGAACAAATTCAATTGTACGTTTACATGATGTAGTATGTATGAAGAAGCCTTATTTATTCGCGAGTGTATCGTCCATTAGTAATGGACGGAATAATAAGGCTTAGGTAAAATTATGTTTTGAATAATATATCTTCAGGGCGTACCCGAAGGGTGGCCGAAGGTAGGTAGAGGTTTTTAGGTAGTAGCCACACTATATTTTAGGTGCCAACGTGACAGATGGCGAGTCCGTCGCCGTTCTCAAGCACGACTTTACGCCTTTGAATTGCTTCTCAGACGTATGCAGGATTCCTCTCGGTGTTTTCCTTCACCGTAAAGCTCGTGTGATCACTGTACTTAAGTTCAAAAAACTCATTGGTACAGTCGGGGTTCGAACTTGCGATTTTGTGTCGCAGGCACTCGAACCACTCGGCCATCATGGCACTAACATTTAAAAAATACAGTGGTATATTAATGAAATTAAGAAGTAACGGACGGAAGGCATATTCCGAGCTCCGTCGGTGTGTCGGTTTGCAAAAAGCCAGTCAGCTCATGAATATCTGAATATTTAACACCAAGACGCCGCGTCAAAGGCACCCATCTTTGTCCTTAGATCAGACATCAAAGAGCCACGGGACTCGTCAATGTGACAGTAGAGCCTACACGACTTGCAAAAAGTTAAGTGGACCGTAAACAAGTAACAATAAACCTGGAAATAATGAGGTGCATAGATGTGTATAGCTTTTATAGCTAGTTACATAGGACGTTCAAATAAATAGATGTATTTTTTAAATCAACATCATCACACATTCCTACAAGGGTCCTGAAACTGTCCATCCGATGATGATGATGGTAGTAAATTCAATATGACCTCTCTGCCTACCTCGTTAGAGACTCGGCGTGATGATATGTATGTATATTTGTATAATATGAAGGCGTGAGGAAAGGACAAGACCAAAGTGAAAACGACACCTAGGTACCGTCAGATATTTCCAAAGGTTGTCGACCTTTATAACAACACGGATGTTAGACCACCCGAAAGTGCTATTTCACACGCAAACAAAATTGTACGCCTGAAAACTTGTAATACTGTCTCAGCTTTTTCGCCGCGATTAAACTGTCATCCATGCTTTTGAAGTTGTTTTTTTACGTTAAAAGGGCTGAGAAAGAAAAACTTAAATTTTCTTTTTAGTCATACACCACTTACATTTCAACATAAATACATCAGGGACATTGTGACAGCGTGTTATATAGTCCTACCTACTATCGGTGATCCTTAAGAGGGCGTAAGGAAACAATAAATAAGCACAAAACAAGAATTCCTTTGTACACTGATCGACATGCGCAGTAGGTTTCAGCCTGCGACATCTTACAAATCTTTCAATGACTAGACGAAACCTACTAATCAATAATCATACGTTCTTTCACCTAGCAAGTCAAGCACCTAAGTTCAATGCCCATTTGGGGTCCCAATCGAACAGATTGGCTTAAGAAAATAAATAAAATGCTGGGCATCGCACACAAAGGCAATTGACTAAACCCGGCGAAAAGTGCGAAATGGGCTGATTTATGAAGGTCGCAACAGTCGCTGTCGCAACCAAACCGTCTTACGATGTGCGGTTTCATCACCGAATGCTCAGGCTGTGGAATGAGCTCCACTTTGTGGGAAAAGTGTGATAAGATCAACAGGGTCGACAGCGCGCGAACGTAGCCCTTCGTGAAACACGGTGCTATTTGGTGAATATCCTCACGCCTTCCCACAAGGGTCCCCACACACCCACTTTCCGTCAGAGATATATTTTAGGTGCTAACGTGACAGATGGCGAGCCCGTCACTGCTACTAAAGCACGACTATACATACGCTTTTGAATTTCTTCTCAAGCGTGCATAGGCCTGCATAGGTTTTTTGATGCTTTCCTTCACCGTAAAGCTCGCGGTGTGACTAATCACTGTACTTAAGTTCAGATAAACTCATTGGTACGGTCGGGATTCGAACTTGCAATCTTTGTACACACTAATGGCAATTTCCATATCATTTTTGTTATTTTATTTCATGCATTGCGAGCAATCTATATAAGATGTAGGTATACGTTGAGTTGGTCTTGATACTTAGACGACTAAGCGCTGAAGCGTCGCTTTTCAGGGTTATATTCAAAGGCACTTGGCTAACAACTCTCCCTCTTTGAAAGAACGAAGCTCTCGCTATATCCATACTTATACTTGTAACGCGAAAGTAACTGTCTGTCTGTTACGTTTTGACACCTAAGCCTCTGAATCAATTTTGATATAAAAATATGTGGGATTCTTGAGACGGATATATGCTATTTGCTGCTGAAATTTGCTGCTGAGGATGCTGCGAAATGAATATATACATATAGATTTGTACTTTTTTATGTGTGTTAGTTTGTAATGAATAAACTCAAAAACAAATATGCCGATTTCAAAAAATATTTCACCATTGGAAAGCTACGTTCACTTTGAGTGACATAGGATATATTTTCTTTTATAAAAAAAATCTTATATCCACCCGTGCGAAGCCGGGACGGGCCGCTAGTCTATTAATAAAACTCCAATATTTATGTTATTCAGTAACATCAAACACAGAAAAAGTGAAACTATAACCTATTCTGTCATTATTTGTAGCAAATTAAACAGAACACGTTCGTAGCAAAGAATATACTTACTCGTAGCACCTCTACGCCCAGCCGTAGCCAGGTGCTACAATCACAATATACGTAATACTCTCAGGACGTGACGATTTATTGAGAAAGTATGTATCATACATCGTTTAGTATGCATTACTGTTCTATATGAATTCATTGTGAGTGTAAAATGACAGGAAGAAGGTACAAGAGAGAGCGAAGGAACTTTTATTCATACTACAAATCTATATATGTACATATATTTACTAGCTTCGCCCGGGTGAAAAAGTTAAATTTCCTGAAACACGATCGCAGCGCCACCTATCGGGTCCAAATGTGATATAAGCTTTTCTATCTTTTAAGTTGGGTCAAACTGCCGACGGTGTGCAAATTTGATTTAAATCGCTTAAGTTGTTTAGGAGCCCATCGCGGACAAACGTAACACGTAATTATATATATTAAGATATATATTATTCGCACGGAATATCTCTATTGTGACACAGACTGACGTAAAGCGACATCTTGTGACACAAAAAGATATGTAGTATGTTGGACATGACAGGGTTGTTACATGTTACACACAAAATGGTCTCAGAACATCAAACATACATCATGATAATAAAAATGTTTATACAGAATGATGAAAGTGGACGAAGCGTGGATGTTAGGGTAGCAAGTGGAAAGAAGTGCTCTCTGCCTACCCCTACGGGAGAGAGGTATGATTATATGTATGTATGTATTATACAGAATGGCACGCACAAATAAAACAAATTATAAATAACTAATAAAATTTGGTACCAAACATTGGTTCTTGCCTGCATTACCAAAATATCTTTGGTACCACATTATTTAATCTGGGCCATTTCACGTTTTACAAAATACAAAAAATAAATAAGATGAAAGTTTAAAATTATGAATTCCATTTCTTAGTTAAAACTCGAGAATAACCAAACAAAGGAGTTATGTTTATGACCTAGAACTGTCAAAATATTCTATTACATTATGATATATCATTATGATATATCGATATCATTATGATATTACGATATATTATGATACATTATGATATATCAGTCAATCAAAATCAAAATATTTTATTCAACGTAAGGGACACAGGGAACCCTTTTTGAACGTCACATACTTCATTAATATAAACAAAAGTTACCACCGTTTCCAAGAAAAAAAAACGACGAAACAAACTCCCCGGTTTTCTTTTTTAACATAGGTATGTTGGTAGGGGTAGAAAAAGATTAAATTACATATACAGTACAAGAGGAGCAATTCATTGCCATACAATGGCCATCATCAAATAATCTGATGTTTTATAATAAGCTTTTTGAATTAATTTGCTTTTAACGACAGCTTTAAATAACTCAGCCTATTAGATGCTATATAATCCATATAAAAAGCCTTTGAGGCTACCGTGTGACCTTCACAACCCATTTGCTAGCAAGCTTTCCCGTCTCATTGGGAAAGCTAAGAGCCAGTCTTGAATAAAACAAAATCCAATGAATTGTCAAACCGTGGGCGAATTCCTCTTAGCGGAGGAATATAAATGACTCTCGAAACCTCACAATCGTACGTCTATTATAACTTTATCATAATAATTGATATAGTAAGTACAATGTGGAAAATAATTAAACTATCTTAACATAACAATGACCAACCAAGTTCATTAGCGTAACATTTTCTAAAAAATAAGAACAAATACCGTAAATATTAATGTTGATTCGTTGACAAAGCAAATTCGTCCTTATGACATGTAAATGTCAGTTTGAAATAAAAAAGTGGAGCTGGAA
This sequence comes from Drepana arcuata, assembly GCA_016069955.1. Taxonomy (NCBI): domain Eukaryota; kingdom Metazoa; phylum Arthropoda; class Insecta; order Lepidoptera; family Drepanidae; genus Drepana; species Drepana arcuata. The sequence goes on along the minus strand of JACCPG010004561.1, from coordinate 49,741 downwards.
AATATTTCCCCACTTTTAAAAGAAGTTACGTATTCAGGTGCTGAATCTCGTTACACGTACAATATGAACGATGAGTAAGCTTCTACAGAAACATGTACGAGACGGCTTTATTCCATACATATTCCCTACTCTATTTGTCTATCTACAATACAGGAGGTACAAAGCATTATGAAGAAATAATGGATAAGTTGAAATAACATGAAAAAAGTGATAAATAATTTATATATATTTCTTCTGTGCGTGTGTATGCCAATGAACTAAAAGTCTGGACCGATTTTTAATGAAATTTTCTGTGGATTCTTCAGGTGGATCCGAGAATGGTTTATATTTACAATTACACTCGATAGGTGGCGCTGCGATCGTATTTCAGGAAATTTGACTTTTTCATCCAAACGAAGCTGGGCGGGACAACTAGTAGCAAACAAAATTTTGCTCGCAACAGATTTTTCTTGCTTTCTCACTTGAGTTAAATGGGATTTGGTACAGAGATTAAATGCCTATCCTATGAGGAACTCGGCGCGATGTATGTATGATTTAATGTAATGCAAATTATACATGTACAAAAATGGAAAATTGATATGTGTTTCAAACATACATTTAAATGCATAATTGACACGCAAATGTGTAATTTTTTTTGTAATAGATTTATAAGAAAATATTATTCTCATTGACAAGACTTCGTACTTAGCACTGAGAGTAGTCAGCTACGTGACTACTGTTGCGAACTTGTAGAAGTGCGCAACGTCAAAGTTTGTTCCGAAGTAAATCAACGATACCTTAAAATTTATATAAGGGTAAAGAAAATAAGTTAGCCGAGTTGAAGAAGCCTTTGGTTGGTGAATTTTGCAATAATTCTTAAGTTTCATCCTACGAGGCGAAATAGGAAAAAATATTTGCAGTAATTTTCATGTCAAGAGAGCGGCTTGGTTAAATTATTTTCCTGGAATTTTTGGTTGGAACTAATGACTTCATTAACTTAGATACTGACTAATATCATTGATATTCCGGGCAGACAAAGTATAATGAAAAAATAAAATTACTACATACCAAGAGACGATGATAGATTCAATATATGTCATCACCTCAATATAGCTTCGGTAAAACGGAGTGTTTATAACGACACCAACTGTTCATCAGTTTGAACATCTCTGTGGACAGACATGAAGCTGGAGTTCTTCAAGAAAGGTGAAAATATTCCTGCATGGCCGGCAGCGCGCGAGCGATACAAGCTACCATAGGCGGTTGAAGCGCTTACCATCAGGCGGACCGCAATGCTTGTTCGCCACCATTGTGGTATAAAAGATTCTCCAAAGGTAGTCTATAGGAAAACAGTTCAATATTACTTCTAGCCAAAGTACATAAGTCAGTCCCTTAGTTGCGTTATCAGTAATGGCATAAATAGTATAGCGAGGAAAAAAGAGGGCAAGTCGAAGATTAGGGGGTAATGCATTCACCGCAACTAACCAATTTAGGGCAAAACAATAAATATAACGCTGAGTAGTCCTGCTGATCCAATATCAATTTAATACCATAGATATAGTGCAAACGTATGAAAGAATTGGTAGACAAAGACCACGTTCCAACTACCTAGATCAAATCGATCGTATACCCAACGAGAAAGTCGAGGGTAGGTACTCCAGCATGTATCAAGTAACTGATGAATGTAGACGAAGTGAAAGAGATCTGTAATACCCCGTGAGCGGGGCTCGTCGTGATAACATATGTATGTAGTGCTAAAACACGATCGTAGAAGAATGCTGCCGTGAAGAAAATATATATTTTCTTTTTAAATTAGCTCCTCGTCTGGACTTTATATAAATAGACGGATAACTTTACAGTTTTCAGGTAGTTTGCTGAAACGCTAAGTCGAACCGAACAATTCAAACTTCAACGTCGAATATCAAAGTTAGCAACTTAAATTCCACCATCGATCCAGCGCTCTTCGGATTATAAACCTTAAGCTTTATTTTAAAATAAATTTTCGTCGTACGTTTATATTCACGACTTATTAAGAGCTCTGCTTTTAGACTTTGATCTATCTTCTCTCCCTTGGTTAGTTGCATAATATACTTATATATGTATATAGCCCATACACTCCCTCAACAAGCGTAGCGTAGCATAGCGTAGCATAGCGTAGCGTAGCTATCTCCTAGTAGGTATTTCCTAATTAGTCTCTTTATAATCATCATTAATCATAATCATAAAATAGATCACGAATGATATGAACGATACAAATATAAAATATATTGATGTTCTGGATGACTGGTGGATTTGGATGAAGCGAGGTCTGTTAGTCGGAAAATTACCTTTTATTTATTTATTTATTTATAACAAACATTTATTTTGGGATGGACTGGCCTCTGTCACGTTGGCACCTAAAAAACCTACGGGGACCCTTGTGGAAAGGCGTGAGGATATGAGGATAAATTTTAAGATATTTTACACAATCTTCTTGTCTCGCGAGTGATTCGTCGTGATGATATGTATTATTATCCCGGTTCATTGGAAAACATAGACTAAATGTCTCTATCGAGGTCTATTTGATCTAACACCAATTCGCATATTCAACGAGCAAAAAACGGGGGTTTTCAAGCCCCTCTTAAGAACATAATGAAATACAGGCTGACTGTAATACCCACCGGCAACTGCTGACAGCTGACAAGTATTAATGTATCTAGCAGACTGCGCCAGCTTCAAAGCACACTATCATACGAGGGGATTACTCTAATCCATTCTAACTTCAAACATTATCATTATAGAAATTGATTTTGGGAATGATTATCCACTTCGACCACAGAGTCTGTTTAGATCAAGATTGGATTTACTGACCCCGGTGGCCTGTAGCAAAGAGGTTTATTCTGAACTTGGCGTCTGATTTACGGTAAAGGAAAACATCGTAAGGAAATCTGCATAAGTTTGATATTGGATTCGAAGACGAAGTATGTCACATGTATGAGAAAGTGTGAAAGAATCGTCATCTATCATGTTGACACAAAAAAAAATTTCTCCAGGGAAAAGAGGATATTGTTCCATTCTTCCTTTGTGCAGCTTTTGCTTTTGGCAAGGCGTAAACAAATATATACAAAGATCAAAAGATTGACCAACACTTAATAATGTATGTAAAGCACAAGATCTTAATCTGAACTATGTCGAGGCAAGCCAACCAGGATTCAATTAATTAAACGCAGCGGATGTAAATGCGCACGATGCAGGGATAAAACATACAACAAAGAACTCTTAATCCGTTCTTAAAATAGCTTCAGAGTAACACATTTCCCGTAAAATGCATCTTGATTGACAGTGAAATAATAGTAGTTCATTTGTTTTACTTTTAAAAGGTCATAACGATAGAAGTCCTCCTACGTGCTAAAATTCAAGAGTATAATTCTATTGAATTATACTAGGATATTATATAAGGAGCTATTGCTCCTTATATAATACACAGTACCTATGTAGATGAAGGCTTATTAGAAGGCAAAGGCCGCGTTCCAACTACCTAGATCAAACCAATCGGACGCTCAAAGACGAGAACGTCAAGAGTATTCGAAACCGACGAGCTGTATGAAGAGACTGATGAATGTGCACGAAGCGAAAGAGGTATGTAAGTCTAGAGAGAACTGGCGCTCTATACTCTCTGCCTACCCCGTTAGGGACTCGGCGTGATGATATGTATGTATGTTATTATAAAAGGGCTGTCTTTTTTTTATACCCAGATATGGGATGAAAACAAAAAAATTACAAATGTATGCGACTGAAAGACTAGTTTTCACGTCATGTATAAGATTATAAAAACAACCTCACACAATAAGGACCTATAGCCGTTCCACTTGACAATATTAACCCTCGCTATCTGGATATTCACGGGTTTTATTTAATGTTTCCGCCGTCTAAAAGGATTTTTCATGACAATGTCTACCCTCCGGCCCTCAAAGGGAGACTGTGTAAGGAGATTTTATTGTGTGGATACGTGTTATTTTCAAGGTAAAGCACACATTCAAATGTGTTTATATGAAAAGGTGCTCACTCGTTTAAACAAATATCATATAGACACGCCAAATACGGACCAATTGTAATAATGTTACTAAGTATGGAATTGGTGAAGAAAAATATTGAGAGGATCATTGTCAGTCTCTTCTAGTAGTAGCCAATTTGATAATTACGAAAAAAATATACAAGTACCAAAATGAATAGAGTTTAATTTAATATAGTATTACATATGTAACAACGATTGAATTGTACGGAAATTGAAAAATAAACGTATTTCAGGCGAATAGTTCATTTCTCTCAACAGCGGCACTCAGCGTGAACAAAAAGGTATATGGGAAGGAATCGTTCACATCGATTGATGTGCCGCCCCGGCGCCATTGGTCAGTGCTCGTGACGTCACGAGTCGTATCGACCCGACACCCACGGTCGCGCATGCGTCGGATAAAAGCTCGTCCATGATTGGTTGGTGCCATTGATTCTCGCTCCGGCCGCCGTACCGAGCAGACGTGTGCTCCCACCGCTCCCGCGCTCTGCGCCCGCTACGACCGGCAGAAGCCACACCCGCAAATCGCCACGCGATAGCCGCACGTGGTGATTGTTGGTCGCCTTTTTCAAGGCAACAACAATCACAATTCTTGTTTCTCGACAGTAATAATTGTCCCCTTCTGGGAAAATCCACAGGTTCGTGGTCATTCGGTGGAAACCAAACGGTGCCAACGAACCGAGTGGGGCGCTGACCCGTTGCGCTCTTAGCCTTGCCCCTTCAGGGTAAGGCTACAAACGGTCGGGATCAGGTTCACCGGCCTTGGGGTCTACCCTAGTCGCGCCTGGTTATCACCCACCGCCCACCCTTCCTATCCCTTACCTCCTATCCTCCGGTGTTAGTTTGGGCACTGTCCACGGACTAGTGCTCTCTACACCGGAACTGTCAGGGACCCGCTGCACAATAAGACTGGCAGCGGGAATACAAGCTTAGGGCTCACACCATAGGCACACTCACCTCCCTGTCTACACCCGACAGGGAGGGTTCAGTACACACCCCCGGGTCAACCCCCCCGGGGATCGGTCTCCTAACGTTAAAGTCACCAGGGGTTTCTTTGCGTGTTTCTTCCCCTGGGCGACCGCGCCCTGAAACACGTTTCCCTCGCCCAAAGTCATGTCCATAAGTATGGACCCCCAAGCCTCAGTGGCATTTCTCGCGCGGCTCTTAGAAGCCGTGCCCACCCTCCGACGTCAATTTGACGAATTCACCCGCGACGTAATCGCGGGTACTTCCACTGCAGACGCAACAGCAGCGCTCGACAAGAGCGCTATCATTGACGTCACCAATGAGGCCAACAAGTCTCAAGTCTCCCCCCTGTCCCCCGACTCTGTTATCGTAGACTCCGAAATGGAGTCACTTCAATCTGAGTCGTCCGAGGGCTCCTCGGACGAATTCACGCCCGTCACGGGCTCCAAGAAGCGCGCCAGACGCGCTAAAAAGAAGGAGGCCTCAACCTCACCTTCCCCCCCGACTAAAGCCCCCAAAACCGTGCCCGTGCCCTCCGCCCAGTCCTCCCCGGCAGCCCCCTCTCCGGCACCCCCTGCCCCCGCCCCCTTCGCCTCTCCGGAAGCCGAAGCCACTCAGGCTAGCCGGCTCTCCCCCGTCCCGCGACCCACGCGGCCCTCCTCGACGAAAGAGCGCTCGTGCCCCCCCGTATTCGTCCACACTAAGTCCAAGTGGACGGAAATCTCCGGTTGGTGTAAAACCAACAAAATTAACTTTACCCGTGCTACGGCCACAGCCGAAGGCATTAAGGTGCACCTCCCGAATTCGACCGAATTCCGAGCTTTCACCAAGCTCCTGCAGGCCAGAAGTGTGGAATACCACACTTATGACCTGCCGGAGGACCGTTCACTCCGGGTCGTCATCCGTGGCATCCCGCGAGAAATTGACACTGAGTCAATAAAAGAAGATCTGAAGGCTCAGAATGTCGCGGTGAAGGAGGTGCACCGCATGCACCGTCAAAATGCCGGAGAGGCATTTAACATGGTTCTCGCCATCTGCGAGAACTCCACCGACGGCAAAGCCGTCTTCAAAATAAAAACTCTATGCCACCTGTCTGGCATAAGGGTTGAAACCCCCCACAAAGGCGGTCCTATAGGGCAGTGTCACAACTGCCAACTATACGGTCATGCATCGCGTAACTGTAACGCAAAACCCAGGTGCGTCAAGTGCCTGGGAGACCATGGGACGAGCGATTGCTCTCGCCCTAAGGACCGCACTCTCGCCGAATCACCCCCGAGCTGCGTACTATGCCGCCAGGAAGGCCACCCAGCCAATTACAGGGGCTGCCCTAAAGCCCCCAAACCCAGACCGGTCGTGGTCAAGAGGGCGGCGGCCCGCGAATGGCGTAATGCCCCCCCCCGCGCAACCCGCCCCACCTCGACCTTCCCCGTTGAGGGCCCTCCCTCCGAGGGACTTTCCACCCCTCCCACAAGCGTCCCCCCCTGTCCCCTCAGCGGCCTCGAGCCCGCAGATTACACCTCTGCCGTCGCTCTCCACCGCCAAACCTCAACAGCCCCAACCCCAGGCTGCTACTCCCCCGCGTAGACCCCAGGCGGTCCAGCCCACTTCCTCCCCCTCTGAAACCTCCGCCAACATGGCATTCCTGGCGGATCTTTTCTTCACCGTCAACCTCTCAAGGGTTAACGAGATGGCACGAAGCCTCAGGGCCGTCCGGAAGGACCCTCTGGCCCTCCTCAAGGTGCTCGGCGACTACGCCGATGTATCGGAGTCCCTGGCTACCTTCTCGTCCAACCAATAATGGACTCAAACGTAAACAGCAGAGTCAAACCCCGATCGCTTTCAATTGGCTACTTTAATGCCAATGGCATTCACAGCCAAAAGGAAGAGATCGCCGCGTTCCTTCGCGACAACAATATCGACGTTTTCTTAGTGCAGGAAACCTTCTTGAAACCATCACACCGAGACCCTAGAATTGCAAACTACTGCGTAGTTCGCAATGATAGATCTCGATCCGCCCTCGGCGGTACTTTGATCTATTACAAGAGGTCCCTGCACTGTATCCCAATCCAACCACCAACCCTCTCCCACATAGAGACCTCGATCTGTCGATTAGGAATGACCGGCCATCAGCCGATCACGATAGTCTCTGCATACTGTTCCCCTGTTAACTCGACGGCCGATATCAAAGCTGATATCAAAGCTCTAATCAATCTCAGTAGCTCAGTTATCATCGCGGGTGACCTGAATGCCAAGAGCGATGCTTGGAACAGCCACTCACGAAATAACAGAGGACGCCAATTGGAGGACCTCAGCGGGCTCCTCCAATTCGACGTCATTGCGCCTATGCACCCCACCCACTATCCCGAGAATATCAACCACCGACCGGACGTACTAGACATTGCGATCCTCAAGAATGTAAACCTCCGTTTGCACTCGTTGAGGTCGCACGACGAGTTAGATTCCGACCACCGACCTGTGACCTTAGCGCTCTCCCCCCGACTAGGCCCCCCGGACTCAGGTCAGTCCCCACCTCAGAAAAAGATAACAGACTGGAGAAAACTGGAGGAACTCCTCAAGTCCTCTTCATCTGTCCACTTAGATCGTATCCCGCCCCTCATAGAGTCGGCAGCCGACACTCAAAAGGCGGTCGATTCCCTCACAGCTCACGTACAGTCAGCCGTGGACGCCTGTTCACGGAAAGTTCCGGTGATGGAAGACCATCGCTGGAAACTTCCCGACGACGTGCGTGAACTGGTGACGGAAAAGAACGCCGCCCTCCGAGCGCATAGGGCTCACCCGACTGAAGCGAACCGCACCTTTCTGAGGTCACTCCAGCGCAAGCTGAGATACCGCATGAAAGACCTGCGAGACGCTCGCTGGAACAAGTTCCTAGGGGAACTTGAACCGAGTCACTTGGCCTTTTGGCATCTCCAGCGGAAACTTAAATCAGACAAGATCTCGTCCATGCCTCCACTCACTCGTCCAAATCAAGGGCCCGCCTTTGACGACGACGAGAAGTCCGAGTGCCTGGCCGACAGTCTCGAGGCTCAATGTACGCCCAGCACCTTGCCAGTAGATCAGCGCCACCTCAAGAAGGTGGACGCCGAGGTCAAAAGCAAACTATCTCTCCCACCCTCTGAAAACCCAGACCACCCCATCGCCCCAATCACGGTCGACGAAGTCCGGAAAGTGATCAAGGATCTACACCCCAGGAAAGCCCCAGGTCCCGACGGGATCACTAACAGAGTTATTAAACTCTTCTCTCCTTATCTCATGGTTTTGCTCACTGCCATCTTCAATGCCGCACTGAGCAATAACTTTTTCCCCCAATCCTGGAAAAGTGCAGCGGTCATAGGTATTCCCAAGCCAGGGAAACCCAAGACCGAAGCCTCCAGTTATCGCCCCATCAGTCTCCTCAACGTCCTTGGCAAGATTTACGAGAGACTTATCTACAATAGATTAAAGAGTTTTGCAGACTCTGAAAAAGTCATACCTGATCAACAGTTCGGTTTTCGAACCAAACACTCCTGTGTCCAACAAGTCCACCGTATTGTGGAAGACGTCAGCAGCGGCTTCCAATTCGGTTTTACCACGGGTATGCTCCTCTTCGACGTGGCGAAGGCATTCGACAAGGTCTGGCACATCGGCTTAATATACAAGCTGTACCAGTTGGGCGTGCCGGACCGTCTAGTACGCATAGTACGGGACTTTTTGTCTATCCGCTCCTTCCGCTACAGAGTCGAGGGCACACTCTCTTCCCCCCATCCTATACGAGCAGGAGTCCCGCAAGGCTCTGTGCTCTCGCCACTCCTATTCACGCTTTATACCAGCGACATTCCCCTCCATAGACGAGTTAAAAGCGCTCTATTCGCCGATGATACGGCTATCTACTACAAAGGTAGAACTCCCGAGTGGATTCACGACAACCTCCAATCCGCGGTCACAGCCCTGGGGCGGTGGTTCCGGAAATGGAGAATTGAAGTGAACCCCACCAAAAGCGCAGCCATTCTATTCTGGAAAGGCCTCGAACGCCCACGGATAGCCCCCATCACCCTCTTCGGCAAACCCATTCCATGGGAAGAAAAAGCCAAATACCTGGGCGTGATCCTCGATCAACACCTTTCTTTCCGTCACCACGTAAAGGCGGTACGCGCGCGAGCCGCCTTCGCGCTCGGTAGACTTCACAGCATGTTGAATGCACGAAGTAAACTCTCATTGAAATCAAAGGTGAGGATTTACACGACGTGCATTCGACCAATCATGACATATGCGGGTGTAGTGTTCGCACACACTAGCAAGTCAACACTCAACCCCCTGCAAGTGCTCCCAAGCCGGTTTCTCCGGAGAGCCACAGGTGCCCCGTGGTACATGCGTAATAGTCAACTCCACGTTGACCTCAAAGTCCCAACTATAAAACAGTTTTTGAAAAAACTGTCCAAACGTCATTTCGATTCTGCTGTAAACCACCCCAACCCCCTCGTCGTATCGGCCGCCCGATACACTCCTTCCCTTATTTCGAAGATAAGGCGCCCAAAACATGCCGTCATCGAACCGGATGACGACATAACGATCCTCCAGGACGCCCGACAAAAACATACCAACACTACACAAAACCGACCACTGTTCCGTCCTCGCCGGCGAGGCTCGACGCGAATAAGCCGTAATGTTCCCCCCCAACCCCCACCGCAAACGCCGGCCCGCGCCGAGCCAGACGCGCAAATCCCCGCCCCCAAATAATATTTAAATAAAATTACCAGTCCAGCCCAGCTCCCTTGCTCGCGATCCAGCAACGCCCTAAGCCGAGGTTCGTACCCCACAGGGGGAGCCCTTAGCTGTGTTGCTTAGAATAAAGTGCCTGGCTGGAGGCCTAGGTCTCGCCATTGACCGGTTAAGTAGCAAAAGTTCCCGGAACTCACGCTACGAGAGACAACACAAAAAAAAAAAAAAAAAAAAAAGGTTGGTGCCATTGTTGACGTACCGACAGATTGCAAAGGCTAATAATTGGATTACTTGCCTATTCTTTGATAGACATTGTTAATTTTATTGGCACAGTCAATCAACCTGTGATAACGATACGTTAAAGTCGTGGTTGCCCAGTTCAGGTGACTACCTACCTGCAAAATTAAGAGTACAGGTTCAAGTCCCGACTGTACTAGTGAGTATTTTCTGAACATAAGTACAGTGATTGTATACGTTTAAGATGGGAAACAAATGCGAACTTGTGAATGTCTACCCCTAGCGGGAATGCGTGGAGACACACAAGTATAATGTAATATATTAATATAATAATATATATATATATATATATAATAAATATAATATATCCTCACGCCTTCCCACAAGGGTCCCCGAAGGGGTAGGCAGAGGTGTATAGGTAATACCCACACACCCACTTTCCGCCAGAGGTATATTAGGTGCCAACGTGACAGATGGCGAGTCCATCGCGTTACTCAAGCACGACTATACATACGCCTTTGAATTTCTTCTCAGACGTATGCAGGTTTCCTCTCGATGTTTTCCTTCACCGTAAAGCTCGTGGTGTGACTAATCACTGTACTTAAGAAAAAACTCATTGGTACAGTCGAACTTGCGACCTTTGCGTCGCAGGCAACTGCTCGAACCACTCGGCCACCACTTAACTTATATAATGTAATATCTCTATAGTATCGTAAAGAGGAAAGCCCACATAAATTAGCACAGAGCAATAAATTGGGAACAGAGGAAGCAGAATATTCAAGGGTAGATCAAGTTGATGCCACTCCGGCATAAATATACCCGTATCATTTGAAACCTCGATCCGGCAGCGACCTCTAGTTGGATTTTTTATTGTTGAATTTAATTGTTTTTGGGGATCGTAATCTGTTGGATTTAAACCTTATGTGGAATTACTTTACAAGGTTACTGTTTTTCTTTTTAAATATAGTCTACAAGCTGTGTCCCGCAATTTCAGTCTAGTCTTAGAGACCTCTTCCGCATCATCCACATTCATCAGTATCAGTACTAGTGTGGTCATATCCTCGCTTTAAATTAATCAAAATGCCCTTGACCTTTCCACGGTCGCTACGAAAACGACAGAGCCTCGTTAGACTCGAATGATTAACGACTTAACGAAAACTAGAGAACTTAAGAATTGTTTCGAGCCACTAGATAGTAAATAAATAAATACCTCGGGACAATTCCACACAAATTGAGTCTATCCTAAACTAATCAATGCCTGTACTATGAAAAGTGGACAACGATTATACATATACTTAGTACATAAATATATAAATAAATACAAAGAACTTCCAAGACTAAGGTAGATCGTGTTCATCACAATTTCCGTTCTGGCCGCTTTCACGCCAAGAATCCTGTGCGCAGAAATGACTTCCTTCGCAATGCAAAGAATATTCGATGTTAAAGTCGCCGGAAAAATGCGAAATTGAAATATACAGTTGAAATCTATTTTGGACTGTTCACAGTTTTATACAAAAGTATCCTCCGATAGAGTAAGTCCCAAGACACAGAAACGTCGATTGATGTATGTATTGACAAGAGAACAAACGACGATACACTTCTGTATATCCTCTCCACTCCATCCACTCGCCATACGACTTTAAGCGTGAAAACACGAAAACTAACATCGGTCTGGAAAAAAGACACAAATTCCCGGAGAACACGTATAAATCGTTGGTACGGCACGCGTACACATCCCGAGTGGATTCAACGCACGCAGAAACAGTTACATGAAATTTCCACCGATATTTTTCTCGAGCGAAATATTTAAGATGTCAGGGAGAATATAAGTAAGGGGCATTAGTACAAAGCTGTAAACATCGAATATTAAAATGTAAGGGGCATGTGTTCAATCTTAACATAAGTAATGATCACGTAAAGTGAGATGAATAGTCCCTCATTGGGTAGACAGAAAAGAATAATGTAAGCACATACATGTCATCACGCCGAATTCCTTACAGAGCAGGCAAAGAAAATGGAGCACTAGTTCTGACTAAACTAACAAACTTCTTGACGTCACATAATTAAATTTGTTCGGATTTTCATACGTTTTTTAGTCATCACTGTAAAGGCAGCTTGCTGGCTTGCAGGCTATGTTGCTATCCATCCATACTATTTAAATAATAATTCATGACGATTTGAAATGCAATGATGATATCGTAGCTACAGAGCTTTAGAAACCAACAACACAAGGAAACGAGCATAAATAATAAATAAATACCTGGGACAATTCTACACAAATTGTCCCAGGTGTCTAGTCCCAAATTAAGCAAAGCTTGTGTTATGGTAACTAGACAACGATATATTTACTTATATAGATATATACTCAAATACATAGGACATCCAAGACTATATAAAATAATATAATAATAATAATATAACTTCACTAAAACCATACATACTAATCAGACCATGAACTTTACTAAGGAAAACATCAGCAGGAAACCTACAAACGTTTGAAGAGCGAAATAACTATGTATGCAAATTAAATGACAGTCTCTTCTACTTCGTCGTTACACTCTTGACAGAGTGGTCGTGGCTGTCATTTCTTGTGCGGTGACCCTAATCAATGACATTCTCATGACACACGAACTCCGCGCCAAAAGATATTTTTATGTGCAAATATACCATGACCGACAGGTTATATTGGCACCTAAATATAGCTCTAGCGAAACGACACTGTTTTTAAATCTCTGCCACCACTTACCTTTTCCATCCATCAAGGTAGATAATAATAATAATATAATAATATATCCTCACACCTTCCCAAAAGGGTCCCCGAAGGGGTAGGCAGAGGTGTATAGGTAATATCCACACACCCACTTTCCGCCAGAGGTATATTAGGTGCCAACGTGACAGATGGCGAGTCCATCGCCGTTACTCCAGCACGATTATACATACGCCTTTGAATTTCTTCTCAGACGTATGCAGGTTTCCTCTCGATGTTTTCCTTCACCGTAAAGCTCGTGGTGTGACTTATCACTGTACTTAAGTTCAGAAAAACTCATTGGTACAATCAGCATTCGAACTTGCGACCTTTGCGTCGCAGGCAACTGCTCGAACCACTTTTTCAAGGTAGAAGAGCACAATATAAAACACGAATTCAATGTAAGCCCAAACATATTACGCGAAGTACCCTCACAACATTTCCTCAGCCATAACATAAAAATGAACAATCTTAACCGCCGCATGAAGGATTCATACAACAATATCCACAGGGGTTTATGAAATGGCGGTCTTTTTGCCGGATCGTTGAAATCTCCAAGTTGTTGCAATCAGGGTTCGTGAGCTAGGTAATTGCATTTCTTATTAGTCGTTCGAACCAAATGAAGTTGGAAGTGGTACGGCTGAGTCGAAGCTGCAATTAGCGATGTGTCGGGAAGTCAAGGCACTCACTCTGTCTGTACCCTCGTAACTAAAAAAAATACCTCTCAAGGTTTTCTTTTTGAGTTGAATATTTATTTTAAAGGCGCCGGCCACCAGGGTTCAGTAATACTATTTTGTATTTGACAGAACATCCTACCAATATTATAAATGCGCAAGTGCGCATGTGGATGTTTGTTCAACCTTCACGCAAAAAGTACTTTAAATAGAACCTAATGAAATTTGGCATAGAAATTGATTTTAATAACACCTGATATACATAGAATGTTTAATTCTATGAAAAAAAAAATTAACAAATCTAAAGTTCAAATCAAATTTTACGCGGATAAAACCGCGAGGGACAGATAGTATAAATATAACATGGCACGTTGAATAAGTCTCTTTGCCCACACGATATCATGAAAGATGGCCAAGCTGATAATCAATATACGTTTAGCGACGACGGCGAATGGATCAAGGCATGATATATATAAACTCGAAGGCACCGGTATGGGTGTGTGATGAGACCTAATGACACGGTCAATTCATAAATTGAAACTGCAGGGGTCGCATGGACGAGGGATACCTATAATAATAATATATATAACATATAAATAAACCTAATACCATGAAATAGCACAAATAAACTATATATCTAGCTATAATATGTTTTTCTGAACTTAATTACAGTGATTAGTCATACTACGAGCTTTACGGCGAAGGAAAACATAGAGAGGAAATCTGCATACGCTTAATAATGTTACGATGGAAGGTTCTGGAGGGCTTGCCGTGTGAAAGCCATGCCAAACAAGAACACTTAGCCGGAAATATAAACAAAAGGATGCAATTAAGAAAGGACGTAAACAAGTTGTTTTCGTCGCCCGGCCATTGTTCTGCGGACGCATTCACACGGCAATTCTACGAACATCTTAATGGCAGTCTAGAGCCTTCCACCGATATCTAGTATATCGTGCCGGTGCCATATATAAGGCGGTATCCGATGGGCACGGGCAGTCCTTAGAAATAAAGTGCCTGGCTGGAGGCCTAGGTCTCGCCATTGACCGGTTAAGTAGCAAAAGTTCCCGGAACTCACGCTACGAGAGACAATACAAAAAAAAAAAAAAAAAAAGGCACGGGCAGTCTGAGTCAGTCAGTCAGTCTGAGCTTAGAGAGTCTGAGTTAGAGTTAGTGAGTTGAGTTCAGTGCGAGTGATCACAAGTGTTTTATCGGTGACTATAGTGAGTGTTACAGTGTTAGACTGAGTTCTACTGTTACTGTGTTGTAGTGTCGTTCAAGTGTAACAACCGGCTATCATTAAATTATCCCGAACCCCAGCTCGTAATAATAAGATATTCAAAGGCGTAGGTATAGTCGTACTTGAGTAACGGCGACGGACTCGTCATCTGTCACGTTGGTACCTAAATAAAATATATCTTTGGCGGAGAGTAGGTGTGTGTACACTACTTATCTACCTGTTGGGCGCCATCATGTCGCCTAGGGCCAATCAACATTAACCATACTGCAACCATATAGACTACAGGCAATACTCATGCAACGTGCATTTCAAAGAAAACTTGATGTAATTAATGTGGTGCACTTTAAAACAGGACATGGCTGTAATAACAGGCGTTTTTAAGTATTATGCCCTCATCAAAATATTATCTACTCTACAGTATATATTTGTTTATAATTTACAAATAACAATAATTAATAAAAGTATTGCTATGCCCCGCGGAATCATCCGCATAAAATTCGATTACATTCGTATTTTATTTTATTGTTATCATTTACTAAAATAATATATATCATATGGATTACACCCACTACGCACATAGTAAACTATATCTTACTTAATATTATAAATGTGAATGTAAGTTTGTTTGTTACGCTTTCACGTAAAACCTACTTAAGAGATCACTATAAAACTTTGTACACATATTCTTGGAGGTATTAGAAGTAACATAGGATACTTTTTATTAAAAAAAAAAAAACATTTTTACGAAAGATAAAAAGCCGTCCACGCCGACGAAGTCACGGGCACAGCTAGTTTTAAATAAATTTACGCTTAGGACGTACAAACATCCTTAGCATATATAATACTAATAAATTAAAAGGTTTTGGAAGAAGGTTTCTTTTCCTGACTGTTTTTTTCTTGATAACTGGGGTAATAGTAGTTTCATATTAAGTATGTGATGTGATGTCTAATAAGTGTTCCCTGTGACCCTTACGTTGAATAAAATATTTTTGATTTCATTTGTTTTGTATTGATCCGAATCCATACGACCAATAATCATAATAGCAAGATTTTCTTTCACGAAACATACAAGCTTATTGAAAAGGACTCGCCTACGAAAATAAACAGTGTAATGTAATAGTAACTATACAAGAATATTCCAGACTTCAAACTAAAGCTTGAACTAGCGACCTTCAAATACACATGAGAATAGGTTGTAAGGTTGAAAACGAGCCAATAATTTGAGACTTATTGATCAATAACTTGACCGAGAAATGGCATAGTACTTCGAGCAGATGTTATAATAATGTTATGATAACGGTCTCGTGAGCGGAACTCGACGTGAAACGAACGGAACGCACGACCGCCCCGACCTTGGACTATATATCTCTAGAGTCCTGCCTTAAGGGTGTGTTTTGGTTAAACTTTTCGGCTGCGTGCGGAGCTTATTGAATTAAAGTATCAACAAAGGAATTAACAATACACGCTCCTATAGTCAAAACCGACAACAAGATACATTACACTTGAATTGCTTACGACCAAAATTATTATGCATTTATTTTCTTCGAGTAACATTGTACGAATAGAAAATTAATTGGTACATTTTTAATTTTACTTGTTTTAAATTTAGATAAATGCTCGATTCGAAATATTATCCTTCTTTTTTTTTATTTAATTAGTATTTTATGCCCGACGGATCAGGTCA
Organism: Drepana arcuata; assembly: GCA_016069955.1. Lineage (NCBI taxonomy): Eukaryota > Metazoa > Arthropoda > Insecta > Lepidoptera > Drepanidae > Drepana > Drepana arcuata. The sequence continues at coordinate 33,448 of JACCPG010004561.1, read as the reverse complement.
TTGATGGCTGCATGTCGCGACAGCCGACCGGCACTCCTAAAGCAAGAGAGACCGTGGTGTGGTATATTTACCTTAGTATGGGGCTAAGGTTTAATTGTTTCATTTAGAATTTCTTCCGTCGACGAGAAGGAGAAGACGTATGAAAATAGATTGGTATATTCCCTTGCTCTAACATTGATAATTTCGTATATAATAAATACTATAATATAATATATCCTCACGCCTTCCCACAAGGGTCCCCGAAGGGGTAGGCAGAGGTGTATAGGCAATACCCACACACCCACTTTCCGCCGTAGGTTATATTAGGTGCCAACGTGACAGATGGCGAGTCCATCGCCGTTACTCAAGCACGACTATACATACGCCTTTGAATTTCTTCTCAGACGTATGCAGGTTCCCTCTCGATGTTTTCCTTCACCGTTCAGCTCGTGGTGTGACTAATCACTGTACTTAAGTTCAGAAAAACTCATTGGTACAGTCGGGATTCGAACTTGCGACCTTTGCGTCGCAGGCAACTGCTCGAACCACTCGGCCACCACCGTTTTTTTTTTTATAAAATTTCTTATATAAAAGTCGAAAAATTTTCAGGTTGTTTATTCTGCTTTCACGCAAAATCGAAATTTGGCACAGATAAATTCCCAGCTAGATGAACAAATAGGTTATATTGTATTCCATGAGATATTGATAGGACGCTAATGTAACCGCGGAACACACCCGATAATGACATTATACATTTACATACACGATACATATTTTTATCACAACCAACAGGTTTTTATTTAGGCATGAGTAACGCACTATTTCTGAAGACAACAAGATGAGTGTACTTCATTAACAGTCGCGACACAGACGCCATATTGTCGCGACACTGACGCATGCACTTTCAGGATTAGAGGGTAAACTGTTGTTTGTTAACAGATGAGTACCAAATGTCTTAAATTGCAAACAACCATGCTATTCAAATACCGTCTGTCAATCATTATGCTCTTACGTAGGTACTCGTAACAAGTCTGAAAAGCGACTCCCAGTGTTCATGTCATTCCAAGAGATTTTTTATTTACATATTTGCTAGCGCACATGTTCAAGACATGAACAGTATTGTAACTGGATTGAGGCGATTCCAAGAACAGGTCCTTTTTGACTTTGATACATAGTTTAAAAAGTATATATATGGATATACCATCAAAACCTGAAAATCTTCACAAACATACATAATTATCATCACGCCGATATGCACACGAGAGAAGCGACCATCATGCGTTCACAAAACGCAAGCGAGCGAACATTATGTCTTTGAGACAAAATAATAGATAAGGTGTCGTCCATTATTATACCATACTCACTTGATACGACGTGTTTTTTTTTGTTGTCCCATTTCGTTAAATATGATTTTATATAAACGGAACAATGACATTTTCATAGAGTTAGTCTAAGACCTCACCACGTATCATCAGGGCAGGGGGAAGGAAGAGGGGTTAAATTGTTGCTAAAAACATCACGTGATTACAGGACGAACCTTAATGCTATTGAAGCAAAACAACTGGAAATACCAATAATAATTATGAACCGGTTACGGATCGTTATCACGGCATATCATCTACAGATTACACAAGCTATATTCACATATAGATAGAGCGCAGACAAGCTTGAGACATAGACAGTTCAGTGTAGCGCAAATCTTGAGCAGACAGACCGCCCGCTGCGAATTACCGTTTACCTAATCATGATAACGTAACATACGAAATCTAAGGCATATTACGGCGATATTCCTCGATCGATGCCTCATACTTAGGTATGTGGTAAATGGCTTAACTAGTGTTAGAATTTTGTGAAATCTGGCAGTTGGGTTTTTTTTAGACAAACACTTTTAACACATCAGTGCGTGAAAAGCGTTTAAAGCTTTAGAGAGGTTTGTACAAATTGTAAGTTCAAATACTCAATTTTAGAAAAAACTCATTGGTACAGTCATATACCAATGAGTTTTTTTCTAAACTTGAGTACAGTGATTAATCATATCGCGAGCTTTACGGCGAAGTTTCAGAAATTAAAAGACTTATTTGTATAGACGCCAAAAGGCGATTTACTCGCCATCAGTCATTTTGACACCTAATTATATCTCCTTTGAAAAGAGGGTTACAACTCTTCCTACCCTTTCGGGGACCCTCGTGGGAAAACGTGAAGATATATATGGTCAATGGCAAATTCACATCGTTAGCAATAAGCACAAGTCATCGTCACACATTGTCGAGTTTATTTTAACTTCAAGTGACTAAAAACATGTAACAATAATAATAAATACCTGGGACAATTCCACACAAATTGAACTAGTCCCAAATTAAGCAAAGCTTGTTTTATGGTAACTAGACAACGATATATGTACTTATATAGATAGATATAAACATAAATACATAGGACACCCAAGACTAAGGCACAAATACTCGTGTTCATCACACAAATATCTGCCCTCAGCGGGATTCGAACCCGCGACCTCTAGTTTCGCAATCAGGAGCTCTAACCACTAGACCAGACGGTCGTCAGCTAACGTCAGTACATGTCTAACTGTACTAGTATTTGTATTGTCTTTAGCATTTGTCAACATCATATTGTCTTTGTCGATGGATTTGTCTCATGCCTCATACTACAACAACAACGCTACAACAACAAGTACAACTGCTGTGTCACTACTGGCAGTAAACTAGAAAAAGGAATTGTCAACTCTTTGCACATAAAATTATATAATATAATATATCCTCACGCCTTCCCACAAGGGTCCCCACTTTAATTTTTATTGCTTTACCATCTTTACGATTATTATATCTTTTAGATGAAATAAATAATCCTTTAATTACTTTAAAATCAATTATGAATTACCAATCTTAAATAATTTCTAATATGGCAGACTATATGTAATGGATTTAAACCCCATTTATAAAGGATTATCCTTTTTTTATAAATGGCAACATGATCAAATTTAAATTTACAAAATGGAGCTTCACCTTTAATAGAAAAAATTATCTTTTTGACTTTAAATTATTTTCAAAAAGACATGTTTTTGTTTATTTTCATCATAAACAAGTGAATATAATTTTTTTTTTTGCCGAATTCCTTTTAATTAATTTTTAAAATTAATATTGTTATATAATTTTTATTTATATATAATTAAGGGGTAGGCAGAGGTGTATAGGTAATACCCACACACCCACTTTCCGCCAGAGGTATATTAGGTGTTAACGTGACAGATGGCGAGTCCATCGCCGTTACTCAAGCACGACTATACATACGCCATTGAATTTCTTCTCAGACGTATGCAGGTTTCATCTCGATGTTTTCCTTCACCTTTGCACATTCTAGACGTTTTACGTGCGACTTGCGAGAAACATTAATTGCAGGATACTGAATTTTATAATCAGATACAAAACTTGAAATAGGTTATAAGACCAAAGACAAGCCAATTGTTTAAGTTCTTTTTTTTTATTATATCTAAATGCGAAATCATAATTTTCTAATCACTCGTGCTATTTATATAAATCTCTACTATAAATATCATTAAGAGGAACTTCTTGCATTTGATAGCCCGTTATTGAGGAAGGCAATGGGCTGTACGTCATTAAACAGTATGCTTCTACCCAAGTAATAATCAAGTTTAACGCGAATGAAACCACAGGGCACACAATAGTCCAAAACAAAAGCACATCGCGAGTGGATATCTCAAAGTTACTCAATTATCAACTCGCCAGGCAATCGAGTTGTCTGCAAAGGATATTACAGCTGAAAATTCATTCGATCATAAACTGTAATTTCCGATATCAACCCTAGCTTGAAAATGCTATCACTTCTTTTTTGGGTAGCAAGTCAACTCTAAGGTTTAATCTCCAAAGGGTAGCTGCATACACCGGAGATTCGTTTAAGCAGTTAAATAAAAAAAGTTTGTAGTTTAAGTAGTAACTCGGCGCCGTGGCAAGAATCAACAACAATCTATTCCTATTGGTATAAGGTAATGAGAAAACGCTGTCACACTGAACATAGCGAGTGCATACATACATACATACATACACATAATATCGCCTCTTTCCCGTAGGGGTAGGCAAAGACCACTTCTTTCCACTTGCTACGATACTTCTTTCGCTTCGTCCACTTTCATTATTCTCTTCATACATGCTCTTCGGTTTAGGGTACTCTTGACCTGACCTTTTTTCAAGGCGTCCCTAATTTGGTGCATAAACTTTGAAATTCCTTTCAAACGTATGCAGGTTTCCTCTCGACGTTTTCCTTCACCGTAAAACTCGTAGTGCGACTAATAACTGTAGTTAAGTTTAGAAAAACTCATTGGTACGGTCGGGATTCGATCTTGCAATCCTTGTGTTGCAGGCGACTGCTCGAACCAGTCCGCCACTACGGTTAATATAAGTAATCACTATAGTAATAAGGGGGTGAGCCTTAAATATGACGTACCAAGTCACAGGTGGGCATAATATGAAACCAATTAGTGGCTACGCTGGGCTTTTCAGCGGTACAAGGGTAATAAAGGTATCCCACCCTAATTTATGTGCGGGCATTGAGGTCGAGTTTTAATTTAAAAAACGACAGACGAGAATATAGTGGCCATTTATTTTAAGCATCGGAAATATGTTAAGGATGTGCCTGTCAATTCCTTTTTTTTTTTTTCAGTTTAACGACTTAGTGGGTACGACTTTTAAGCCAGACGTATCATTATCACCTTAAAACATAATATACAAACATATGTTTTTTGTTATATTTTCATATCATTTAAATGCTAGTAAAATATTATACAAATGTGAATTTCATTTGAAAAGGTTGGCAGCAATATAAATTGTTTGTATAAGACAAAAAACCATTTGACAGTTTTGACAGACAGAAGACAATTGCAGTTTAATAAAGCGAGAATAAAGCGTATTCACGTCGTTTGTCATTTTGTGACTTAAAAAGACTAGTATTAGTTTTATCTCCGGCCAGAATCAATCATTACCATGCACTTAAGTCATTTCTCAGTGTATTGTATTGTAAAAGCCAAAACACCGGCTTCAATTCACAGTTAACGATGAAGTAGGCCAGTAAAATCCAAGAGTACACCATCCATAACAGTAAAAATCTTTTTCACCTACCATAAACAACGAAACGGACCATTGTCGCTAAAACGAAGGCCACCACGTAACAAAATGCCTGTAAATCGAGAATGAGTTGATCATTGTATGGTTATTAATGGATAACATTGATATGATAGCTCATTCTCATAATAATCATTTATTTTTTGCAAAAAACATGGCATAAACAGGTGTTAATTAATAATGTCGTACATTCATGTTTTGCTGAGCCCTCAGCATGCAAATTCAGTGTTCAAAAATTCCCCAACACTATAAAAGCATAGCTATAAACCTAACAGTACTGACAACTGGAACAGAGTGGACTTTGGTCATATATACAATTTGATGTGCCATCAGAAGCCATGTATACCCGAGAGCAGAGCAGAGACTGATAACCATGTGAAGCAAAGTTACTGATAACCATGATATTGATTATTTAAAAAAAATAAGGCGACAACAATAGTAAAAGGTGTATGTAAATCTCAAAAAATCCGTAAATGTAGAAGGATTTGAACTTTCTACATGCAAAAATGACATTCCATCACCGACCGATTAGAGTTACTATTAATCCGATCTATCCCATTTATCGATTTCCTTTATCTTCTGTATCTTAAAGTAGTTATTTTTTCGAAATTGGAATTCGAAAAAAAGCCGAATTTGAATAAAGCAAAAGAGGTCTGGAAGCCTAGAGAGAGCTGGCGTTATACTGGCGATATATTTGAATGTACCTATAAAATACTATAAAAACTTCAAATTACAATAATCACTTACCTAACAGTATGACGCTGCCAAATTAAGCAGGTAGCATCTGCAAAGAAAAACATATAATGAGGAACATTCTGACAATATCCTCTAAGTGTCTCCGAAGCTGAACAGCAAGACAACGAAAGCCTAAAATAACTTGCTCGTGACTTCGTTACAAAAATTAATGCACGTCTGGTATTACAGAAAGAGGAAAACAAGAAAATACAGTTTTTAATACTCATAAGAGTAAATATTTACTTACATGAGAAAACTTGACTTCTAAGTAAAAACTGTTTAAATTATATGTCGAGAAGACAGCGGAGATCATATGGCGAGACGAGATAATCAACGATCAAGTTTCTTTCTGTAGCACAAAGTTACAGGACGTATTGCTTAAATCTTATTTTAACAAGAATGATACCGATAAAATTAATTTCTTAAGTACAAAGTCACACGGCGTATTTTTAAATCATATATATACATATATATTTTCCTATTTAGGTTTCCTTCTGCGATCAGTGTTCCCACTATGAGCAGCAAATATTGAGAGTAATTAGCGGAGTAAATCATATATAGAGAAGAATAAAAACGAGATACCACGATAGTTTCTTTCTTTAACATGAAGTTCCAGGAAATTTGTTTAATTCATATGTTGAGAAGACGGATAGCAAGAGACCTCGATAAATCCTCTTTTTTCGTCTTGCTTAGATACATGCATATGTTGAGAAGGTAAGCGAATGAACACGATTTATTTTTTACTCTAGCAGAAAATTCAATTTCCAGAATTCATCTCATATTCTGAGAAGAATAAAAACGAAATGTAAACGAGACAAGGCAAAGTTTATTACCGTAGCACAAAGTAGGGCGTAATATAAGAAAACTAAATAAAATTAAATTGTAGACGGTAGTTACACGGTTTACAACTGCCTTCTGCAAAGGCAGTTGTAAAACTGCCACGTACCCTTGCATCTACAGTGTTTAGTCTGTACAGGACGTGCCTCAAACGTCCGTAGTATGTATTAAGAGTTCCCAAAGGAACGAGACACGTAAAATCAATTTTATTAATAAAAGGCGTAGTGGCCTACCGATCCGAGTAAGCGCCTGCAATGAAAAGTTTGCAAGTTTGAAACGTGACTATACCAAAGGGGTTTATTCTGAACAGAAGTACAATTATTTTACACATTACTAACTTTATGGTGTAAGAAAGCATCGAATAGAAATCTGCATACGTTTGGGAAGAAATTCAAAGACGATTGTAAAGTTATGCATGTCAAACGGCGATAGACTCGCCATCTGTCACATTAGCTCATAAATATATCTCCAGCCAAAAGAACGTGTGCCTACCCTATCGGGGACCCCTCGAGGTAAGACGTGAAGATATGCTAATTTATGAAAAAAAAATCTTACGATTCGAATTATGAAAGAGAACATCACACCTGAAAATTAAAATATAAAAATTATTGTAGTAAAATAAAATATGTTCTCATAAACATAACCGAATAGATTGAAAATAGATACATATGACAAAATTACTGGAACGAATGAGAAGGAACAGAAAAACAGCGTATGTCAGAGCGAGACAGGCGAAAACATTTCACGTTTATAACCATGCGATCAGGCTCTTGTATACCTACACAAAATATAACCTTTTATTTTTCCATACTATTAAGACAAAATATACACATATTTATCGCAGTAATATACATATATATATATGTACATACATTACTGCGATAAGACGTCAACTATTACACTTTTTATTTTAATATGTTGATGATGAGAAATACCTACAACAAAGGTGGGACAAGCATTCAGTCTTGGCAAACAAATGTATGGGCAATATTATTGTGTAGACTTATACTACGGTTAACCGTAGCACCGCTACGCAATTAGTGACAACTGCGCATCGTGGGTCTACGAGAAAATTTAATCAACATTTTTAAATCGTTTAAAACAAAGTCGTCTCCTGCCGTTACCTAAGCAAGGGATTTTAATTCGATTTCGATTCATCATTCGATTCGATCGATCATTCGATTTCATCAATAGTTCAGTGATTCAGGAGGAATAAACTATACATATAACCCATATGTAATAACATTGTATAACTCGGCGAGATGATATATATATATATATATTTAATATAACAACATATAATACTACATTATTACATATTTCACTAGGCAAGGGAGCGAAGCAGTAACCATATGAGGTTAGCTCGAGTGAAACTTTGGGTAGGTTCCTAGCTGAACGAAAATTTTATATTTTTCTTTTATGGCAGTCATCCATCCGGGCGATGAAACTTGTTATTGTAAACTTACCTACATAGACAGTGGTAATCGTTGACCATCAGGCGCATGCTTGTTTACCACATAGTGATATATAAAGGATATTAATCCTTAAGCGAATATTTGTGTAAAAAATTATAGAGTAGGGCAAGTTAGAGGTTCTAAATTAGAGCCCCATTCTCACTATATCTGTAAGCGGCTCCCTTACAGAAGATTAGGTACATCCAAATGGCTCATGATTACTCTTGAAGGAATGGCTTCGTTGAAGTACGCTACTACCTAACTCACAAGCATTTACCCTCAATACATTAGACAATACTAATTAGATATAATTACTAACTAATAATAATAATAATAATTAGATATAATTATTATTATTATTATTAGTTAAATTTAATTATTTAATATTAATTAAAATAACTAATAATAATAATTAGAGTTCATTAAACTCACATTTGGGACGTGAAATCTGTGATTTTAATATGCAACATTCACACGAAAAACAAAAGAAATGTTCACCCCAAATATAGTCTATGGAGCAGGAAAAGTCATCAAAGTATGCTTTCAGGGAAAGACCCTGTCGAGCCCGATTGACGTTGACAATGGAGACGTCACGTCAGGAATTGAATATGAAGGTACTGCTACAGTGGCAGCGGTGAGAGCAAAATGCAAAAAAACACGTTTTTCAACTATTGCTTCCCCTATGGAAACAATAGGTAAAAACGTGATTTTAAAAAAAAGTTGAGTTTTATAAAATCCGGTCTTAGCTGACCTCTACACCGCGTAAGGAATACTCCTACCAAATTTCAAGTCAATTGGCCTTATAGTTCCTGAGATTTCGTGATGAGTGAGTTCAAGAATGGGATGGGAATATATAATATTGATTAAATTGTAACGTCTGTTGGTAATATTGAAATAATTTTTTTTTCACATATTAACTTAAATAAGCTACTAATAACAAATACACAATTTATTTATTTTTTGCATACACTCAGCAATGGTAAAAGGTATTGAATATTTAAATTGGGCTGGGTAATAATAACCTAGATTGACGCAAACTTGTTCCTAAAAGAACGCTGTTTCTTTTGGATTAATACCTAGCGCCATAAAGCAGCGAGTAGTCGTAATGTGGTGCTAGTTTTTGTTAATGAATAGATACAATGACACAGTATCTAGGTACGTCGTAATTATAAACTATATATAATATATCATGTCGCCTTTACAAGGGCCCAAAAAGGATGAGATGTGTAGTACACACCCACTTTTGGCCGGAAATATATTTAGTTATAAGTCGCAATTATGTTTGCGAATTTAATTCAATTCCACAGAGGAATGATGGATGTCTATCCGCGTAGAGTGGGACCACATTCAGGGCGCACCGCATCTCGCAACAGCAGGGAGGCGTTGGGCGGCGTCGACCCCCTCGTATATTCCAATAAAGAAGGACAAGACTCTAATAACGCGACCCGAGTAAGCTCCCAAAACGACACCTCAGACTTCCCACTCACACCTGCCACTGTCAAACCCACCTAACCCACATCGCAACAAAGCACAAATTGGCTCGAATCAAACGCCATCAGTAATAAATACGAGAACAGAACCGCACGTCCGGTGAAGTTTTAAGAGAACTGGATGTAGGAAGAATATTTGGTGTGTTGCAAGTAGGCAATGGAAATTTGATAACGTGTAGGAATTAGACGAGCCTCGTCGGCGGCAAGGTGATGAATATAATGAATATAAATAGCTAGCTATGCTCCCCGGTTTCACTCGAATGTTACACGAAGGAGCTTCTGTTCAGCCAAAATGTACTACGTGTAATACATCTATTACACGTGGTACATGTATGTATTACCCATCGGTAATACATACATGTTTTCTTTTTGCAATACGCCAAAAAAGGTATCTAGCTCTCTGACAAACTTCATTCAGTGCCGTTTATCCGTTTTGACATGAATGAGTAACAAACCATCGAAAAAATCGCATTTATAAAATACGTATAGATTTGATTAAAACAGCTAAACAGCCATTAGTCTAAGTAATGCCATGCAAGCTTGACTGCGTTTTTCTGACAGCAAGTACAGTCATTAATTTCAAGAAGAGGTTTGTTTTTTTGTTTTTTTTTTAATTTTTGTTTCAAGGACAACATTAGATACAAGGAAACCTGCATAAGTCTGCTATACGTACGTTAAGTTCTGTTCGTATGGCGCTATCCGTCACGTTGAGACTTGAATATAACGTCCGGAGAAAGGTGTCATTACACGTCTATCTTCTCATTCGAGAAAGTTTGCAGGAAGGTATGAGGATCTTGACAAAGAGAAGGTCTTTATTGGTGTACTTTTTGAAAGTCCCAATTATCGTAGAATGTCTATAGAAATAATAAATCGAAGCCATGTCTCTATCTGCTCGCAGACCCTTACGACATAAAAAAAACGTGGAGACATAATAACTGCTCTAGCGTGCGAAGCCGAGCGGGTCTCTAGTATAGGATAAATTACAACATCGCTGCCGCAAATGGTTGTCTATTATTGAAATGATACGTTCATTTAATTAGGTGCCAAAGTAATACAAATAATTTAACATTTAATGAAGACAGCCTAAATTTAATACAACAGCAATATTTTCCAATTAGACAAGTAATTAAGGGGCTCTAAAAGCTTCACTGGAACATTTTCAGGCAGTTGAGTATTTACCCCAAATATTTACTCGGGACAGAAAAAAACACGAAGAGAATATAAATACTCTAGCAAAAGAAATTTCAACTCTCCTGTCGAGAGAATAGGATTATAATTTCAGCGTACTAAAACAGTCTCAAACGTCTCGACAGTAGTCGGGAGACTAAAAGTTCTAAGCTTTTACAAACGAGCTGTAAATGTTATCTCTGTTTGTGTCATGGCAACACACAGTTGCTCAATTAACCCCTGAAGTCGGGCAATTAAATTTGCATCAGCCGTCGAGACAACGGGCTCCTAACACGCTTGTCAGGAGTCTAATTTGAAAGTAACGAGAAACTCTTCGAACGAGAAGTGTATTGTTAAACGGTTTTATTTAGCTCGACCCGTACGGAATTTGTTTGGGTCAAAATTAGAAATTGAAATTTAAGCACCTTCCCGTTGTCAGATTGATCTGAAATTTGGTACACACTTTTAATTTAGATGACAATACAATATAATAAAATCAATAACATTATAAATCTAAGATGGCCGTTTTGTAGTTTTCAGTGCACATAAAATAAAACCGTTTAGCTTAAAAGTTTTTTTACCGATTTTTATTTTTATTTATAATTCAAAGGTAAATAACACACAATAGATAATATAGCATCTAGGAAACCACACAGATTTAAGTAAGCATTACGAGAGGAGAGTGTATAAAGAGAAAGATATTGCCGTGTAAATTAATATCTACGATATATATATATATACATATATATAGGGGAAGAGAGGAAGAGGAAGACCAAGATTAACATACATGAGTCAGATCAAAGAAAAAATGTATCTCATGACGTATAAGGAGGTCAAGGAGGTTGCGCTGGACAGAAGCGAATGGAGGGGACTGCATCAGAGACGCCGACAAGAGCCCAGCTCTTAAATTTGTGATGATGATGATTGCGGTACCTACTTATGCTGTTTTTTATAGTAAGGTTTTTTCAACATTGTAACCCAATACAACTATTATATAGAGACGTGGTGGCGAGTGTTCGAGTAGTTGCTAATAACTCAAAAATTGCAAGATATCTACTCTACCAATACGTTTCCAGAACTTAAGTACAATTATTAGTCTCATCTCAGTGAAGCGATGGAGTGAATTTTACAAAGATATGTATGATGATGATGCCGCTGATCTACTCACAGAGCTGCCTCCAACAGAATCTGTCGAGGATCCTATAGCGGATAAAATAAGTATGGGAGAGATTGTAAGTGCGATAAGAAGTCTGAAAGGTGGAAAAGCTGCGGGAATAGATGGGATTACGGCTGAGATGATCAAGTACGGTGGACCAGCGGTCTGGGACGTCATCTATTTGCTATGCAATCTTTGCTGGGAAAAGGGTGATGTTCCGGACGACTGGAGGCGAGCAGTCATCGTGCCTTTCTATAAATGAAAGGGATCACGATTGGACTGCTCAAACTACAGAGCCATCAGCTTGGTCAGCTTAGCTAGTAAAGTGTATACGAAGATCCTGACGATAAGAATGCAAGAGCGATCCGAAAGGTTTCTCTGGGAATCCCAAGGTGGATTTAGACCAGGAAGAGGATGTATGGATCAAACCTTCTCGCTTCGCGGAATCGCGGAAAAGTTTTTGGGTATTAACCAAAGGGTTTTCTGCGCTTTCGTCGACTTGGAGAAGGCATTTGATAGAGTCGTACGAAAGGAACTCTGGGACGTGTTGCCTGGATATGGAGTGAGCAGTTCCCTACTGCATGCCGTGAAATCACTCTATAGTGATAGCGGGGCGTGCGTTAGGGTTAATGGTGAGATGTCACCCTGGTTTGATGTGAAGTCGGGGTCAAACAAGGGTGTATCATGTCTGCCTGGCTGTTCATTATATATCTAGATAACTGTCTGAGAGCACTAAGAACGAACAGATGTGGAGTGAAAATGGGAAACTTAGTGGTCAACTGCCTATTATACGCCGATGACGCGGTTTTACTGGCGTCATCAGAGGGCGAACTGCAGTCACTAGTTACCATAATGAAAGTAGAATGTGAAAAGAAGGGGCTGCGCCTAAACGCTGGCAAGACTAAGGTTCTGGTATTCGAAAGAGATGAACAAGTGACCGAGTGTGCTATATCGGTAAATGGGCAAATTCTAGAGCAAGTGAATGAATTTGTATATCTTGGAAGCATGTTCACACGAGATGGAAAGTATGAAAAAGATATTGAAAGAAGGATAACTGCCGGAAATAAGGTGAATGGAGCCATGTCGGCGTTGATGGGCAGTAAAAGTCTGAGCAAGAATGCTCGAGTTGCTGTCCACAACGCGATATTGGTACCTACCTTATTGTATGGCAGCGAATCCTAGGTATGTCAGAGGAAGTATGAAAATAGCTTGAATGCAGTCGAGATGCGATCTCTTCGAAAAATGTGCGGCGTCACGATATTAGATCGAATCCGCAATGAAGAGATTCGCAAATCAACTGGCGTGAATGAGGGCGTGATTGTAAAGATGAAGAAAGGCATGTTACGTTGGTTTGGACACATAGAAAGGATGAGTGAAGAAAGATTGACGAAACAGATATACAAAGCAAAAGTGTGTGCAAGAAGAGGCAGAGGAAGGCCACGTTCCAACTACCTGGATCAAATAGATCGGACTCTGAAGGACGGGAACGTTAAGAGTACTCGAAACCGACGAGCATGTATGAAGAGACTGATGAATGTGGACGAAGCGAAAGAGGTATGTAAGTCTAGATAGAACTGGCGCTCTATACTCTCTGCCTACCCCGTTAGGGACTTGGCGTGATGATATGTATGTATGTGTATGTATCTCAGTGAAGGAAAACATCGAAAGCAAAACTGCATTCATTTGAGAAGAAATAAAAAAAAAACAACGAAAAGTGTGTGTGTCGGTACTACCTACGCATCACTGCCTACCCCCCGGGTCCTTTGTCGGAAGGCGGAAAAATGATATAATTCCACAGCACATCTATCAATTATGAATCTGTTATAAATTGAGATATAACCCGACCAATGCGAGAGGAATACTGTTTGAAACAGTATCATAAACTTACGACAAGAACAATTAAACTGTGGAGATTTAATTAGAACTTTGTGGAAGGTTTACAGCGTCCAACAAAGCGATAAATCAGAGACAAAACAAATAATATCTTCTAGATGATATTCATTTATCACTAGCATCAAGTAAGGCTGTGACGTAAATTATCAACCATAATAGATGTAGAATGTTTCTGACAGATCTAACGTTTAAACATTTAATTGTTATGTTAACACACTGTTATTGCCGTGGTGGCCGAGGGTCAGTTGCCTGCAACATAAGGATCGCCAGTTCGAATGCCCACTGTACCAATGAGTTTTTTGTACTCAACTTAACGGTAAAGGAAAACATCGAGTGGAAGCCTGCATACGTCTGAAAAGCAATTCAAAGGTATGTATAGTCGTGCTTGAGTAACGGCGATGGACTCGCCATCTGTCACCTAAAATATATCTCTGGCAGAGAGTGGGAGTGTGGGTACTACCTATACACCTCTGCTTTCCCTTTCGTGGACCCAGCTGGGAAGGCGGTAGGTAGCAACAATAGGCTCGGTACTGCTTACTATCAAGGTATATAAAAGTGTGTATTTAAAAATTTTACATACAAATACAAATATCGAACACATAAGATAATATAGGAATTTTCTATTAGGTACAGGCCCGCATTCACCTGCTGGCGGAAACCTTTGCTCACAAGCGGCTTGGAATCACTAAGTCTGAGGAGAGACTTTGCCTCCCTGTGTGTGTTCTACCGCTTGTATAACGGGGAGTGTTCAGCAGAATTGTTCGACATGATGCCCACTTCCACCTTCTACCACCGCACCTCTCGCCATCGACGGGGAATTCATCCCCATACCTTGGAACCACAAAGGTCTCGCACTGTGCGCTTCCAAAGGAGTTTTCTTCCGCGAACGCTCAGGCTGTGGAATGAGCTCCCCGTTGAGGTTTTCCCTGGAGAGTACAGCATGGAGTTCTTCAAGAAGGGTGTGAAAAGATTCCTGCAGGGTCGGCAACGCGCGAGTGATACCCCTGGTGTTGCAAGCGTCCATAGGCGGCGGTAACCGCTTACCATCAGGCGGACCGCATGCTTGTTTGCCACACAAGTGGTATAAAAAAAAAATTATAATAACCCGTTTCTTTATGTATGTATCCAAAATTACGAGTGGAAAGCTAAAGATCCTTACTGGAATTTGTTATTCCTGAGCGTAAACCGAGCATAGTACTTGTCTGCACCTATCTTAAAGTAAACCAGTTTATTAACAACGTAGACTGGTACAAGAGCCAAGTTCCTATAACATGGCACGGTAATAATTCAAATAGAGCAGCACGAGCTCTTGGTAACACCGGTCTTCAGATGCTCTTTTACGACACTGCACCGCGCCGTCGGCATACCGAATAAAAGTGATGTTTTACGATGCAGCTTACGTTGAAGCAATTAATATTTTATATGATTCGTGTAGTTGAATGGTAGTGGAAGAAAACTAAATATATAAGTAAATACATATATAGTGATATATACATTTATCAAGTTAATCATTTATCAATTTAACAACGGGCGGTTTAGGGGAAGTTAGGTGAAAATATACGTACACAAGAATTATATTGAGATATTACTTATACTTATTTATAATAGAAGAAAAGGATTCGAAAGAAAAGTGGTTCCAGTAGTTGCCGGCGACACAAAGATCGCAAGTTCAAATCAGTGAAGCAATTTAAAGGCGTATGTTAGTCGTGCTTGAGTAACGGCGATGGACTCGCCATCACCTAAAATATATCTCTGGCGGAATGTGGGTGTGTAGGTACTACCTATACACCTACCCCTTCGGGTGGGAAGGCGCAAGGTTATTATTTTAAGAAAAAAGTAGTTAGTTTAGTAGTAAGTTTAAGTTTAAAGGTGGCGGGGAGATTCATTTTATAAATATAAAGAGCGTTCGTACACTGCCTACCCCTTTGGCGTGAAAATATATCTATATCCTTTTCTCCTTTGACGAATATTCAAAGTATCCTCTCGTACCATCTTTACGGAAAGTAATTTCAGTTAAACAATTTAACAAAAGTATTTCCCATCGGATTTTAAAACAGCCTTAGATATATCTACACTACGAACGCCTGTCACAGTAAACAATGGACGAGCTCGAAGAACGCCTATTCTATCATAGAACAATAAAGGCTGCATGAAACACCATCATACAATATCATACACATACATACGTATACAGTAAAACCATGCTTTTGTTTGTACTAGAGTTCCTCATCAAAGTCTTACGCTAGCACATGAATAGCGACAACACAATGGAATTCTGGAAGCGACGTTCCTATCCTATACCTTTGCGAAAATTAATTAACAAGAGAGAAAGAATATTGCTTCTCTATTGCTTTTGTAATACCGACGCTTCGATACACAATGGAAAAGCACGACATAAAATATTTCAATAAGAGTATCAACAAATGCTTTAATTCACAACTTTCACACACAAAGTTCTTATGAGTGAAGAAAGATTGACGAAACAGATATACAAAGCAAAAGTGTGTGCAAGAAGAGGCAGAGGAAGGCCACGTTACAACTACCTGGATCAAATAGATCGGACTCTCAAGGACGGGACCGTTAAGAGTACTCGAAACCGACGAGCATGTACGAAGAGACTGATGAATGTGGACGAAGCGAAAGAGGTATGTAAGTCTAGAGAAAACTGGCGCTCTATCTCTGCCTACCCCGTTAGGGACTTGGCGTGATGATGTGTATCTAGTTCTTATGTATGTAGTTCTTAAGAACTGTATGTATGTAGTACTGTATGTATGTAGTTATAGTATGTAGTACTGTATGTATGTAGTTCTTAAGAACTGGCACATATGTATTAAGGTTTATGGAGGAGATAACAAATGCAATTTAGAACGTATGACCGCTTAACAAACCCGCTATGTACATATCTGTCTGTGACGTTTGCAAGTCGAAAATTCGTTTTTTTTTTTTTTTTTTTTATTAAAACTTCCTGCAATACATTTTGCTAAGGCGAACTTAATGCCGAATGCATTCTCTACCAGTTAACTTTTGGGTGATGCAGAGATAGGCATGGCAGGCTATAAAAGAAATAAATAGTTGGGAAATATAAACATAAATTCATTTTATTCTTTAAAATTTTCATGAAATCTACACCAATATTAGGGGAGACTAGCCGTGCCCGCGACTTCGTCCGCCTGGATATTAACAAAAAATTATTGTTTAGCTTCTCAAATAAAAGTAAGCCTAAGTTACTCCTTTGCATCAGCTATCGGCCAGTGAGTCTCGTCAAAATCAGTCCAGCCTTTCAGAGATTAGCCGGAACAAACAGACAAAAATTATTTTGGTGTATATACCTTATATATATTCATATGCATATAGTAAAAAGCGGTTATTTCAATATTACAAACAGACACTCCAATTTTATTTATGTGTAGAGATAGATGTATAGATTATAAGAAGAAAGATTTGATGATTGTTTGTGAGGGATAAATTAGGAACTACTTAATTAACCGATTTAAAGAAGCTATATTATTCCGGAGTGAAAACTAACAAAACATTCGCATAATATAGCCAATGTTACTCGGAAAGGTTGTAGTTATTAATGGTGAAAGGATTTAAAAAAAAATATATATATTTTTTAATTTTTTAAACTTTAAATACTTTTAAAGTTGATTCGAACAGGTTCAGTCAACAGATATCGCCATCTGTTAGAATCGTTTGGAGCTAACAGATAATTGTGGCTGTCAAATAATGGACAAATAATTTGCAATAAAATAATATTGCGACTATAACTTGAGATAGAAGTTATCTTTCAAGTTGGATCAAACTGCACACGGTGTGCAAATTTGATTAAAATCGGTTAAGTAGTTTAGAACAACACACACACAGACAAACAACGTAACGCGTAATTTATTCAAGGACATGATCATCTCAAGTCGATAGTTGCACAAACAATTGAATCCCTAGAGGTAACACAAAATATCTATAGTGATATTGTAATAATTTTAGATTACTGGTGCTCAATACTCTCTGCCTACCCCGTTAGGGACTCGGCGTGAGGATATGATGATGATGATGATCATGATAATGATGATATTGTAATGTGAACGCCTGTTTCGACGTTTTGGATTTAATTAAGCGAACACAGATGAATAAATTAGGATGAAATATTACACACAAATACTTAATTAACCTTAAATATAACTCTGGCGGAAAGTAATACCTAAACACC
Source organism: Drepana arcuata (assembly GCA_016069955.1). Lineage (NCBI taxonomy): Eukaryota > Metazoa > Arthropoda > Insecta > Lepidoptera > Drepanidae > Drepana > Drepana arcuata. Next base: position 15,383 of record JACCPG010004561.1, on the reverse strand, counting down.
TCTGCCTAGCCCATCGAAGACCCTTGTGGGAAGGCGTCAAGATATATTTATTAATATGATTTTTATTAACTTGATTGTGACTTTATTTATTCCAGAAGCAACCTCCGAATGCTCAAGCAGAATAATAACTACATTGAACCTGGGTAAGGCCGCGAGACAGGTAGGTACTATTTTTATATTACCAAAAGCCTACGCTTATACTGAGGGCAGACGAAAGTCTTACCAAGTTACCTAATTTCCAACAGACCTTAAGAAAAAGTTTGTGCAGAATTGAGGGCACAATTCATTACGATTAGGTACCTAAGGTTAGAGAGTAGAGAGTAAAGCTATCAATGCAGACATACTTACAAGTCCATAAACGGTTTCAACAAAAAAAAGTTAATTACAAAACCATCCAGGGATCGAATACACACAAAAGTTTCGTCGGGGTCGAGCCATAATCGAGTTTTGGTGATACCCTCCGCACCCTCTTTTCGCTGGATATATTTAGGTGCCAACTTGACAGGTGATGAGGGGACACCCCGTTTCTCAAGCACGACTGTACATACATACGTCTTAGAATTTCTTCTCAACATATGTAGGTTTCCTCTCAATGTTTTCCTTTAACGTAAAGCGCATGGTGGTACGTAAAAAAAATCTCATTGGTACATCGGGATTCGAACTGATAATCTTTGAGTTGCAGGCAACTCGGACCACTCGTCCACCGCGGCTCTATATCCCTATGAATAACATTTGTGTTTGAAAATACCGTCATGCATTATAAAAGGCTAGTTAGGGACAGGACATAATGCACTGGAAATACAAACCTTAACATTAGGACTTAAGGATTTAATTTATATATGATAGATCCATAACTAAAGCCGGTACGGGAAATGTACTGCTTAGTCATAGACACATTGCACTAATGATTCAGTCCTTAAAGGCTATGAATAATTTATTGACGCGGTTATCCCCGGATGCGTAAAGTATTTAGGTATTTAGCATTAGTGTAATCACGTTGGTGCTAACAATTATGCAATTATATAATACAACAATTTGACGACCGTCTGGTCTAGTGGTTAGAGCTACTGACTGCGAAACTTGAGGTCGCGGGTTCGAATCCCGCTGAGGGCAGATATTTGTGTGATGAACACGAGTATTTATACCTTAGTTTTGGATGTCCTATATATTTATATATATATCTATCTATCTATATAAGTAAATATAACGTTGTCTAGTTACCATAACAAAAGCTTTGCTTACTTTGGGACTAGGTCAATTTGTGTGCAATTGTCCCAGGTATTTATTTACCTAACTTTGTCTGACTGCTATGTTTACGGCTGAATTCCTGAACCAATTTTGATGGTCTTTATATATAGATAGATGACGGAGCGAGTAGACCGCCTTTCCTATCTATAATTACTGTCCTTCAGTTAATCGTCATTTAACAGTCTCTTTACACTTGCTCGGTTTTAGTAACTCCCCACTACACATTATAAAACAAAGTACCACGCCACGTCTGCCTATGGCGATAAACTCAAAACTACTGAACGCATTTTCATGCCATCTTCACTAATAGAAGTAGTTCAAGAGTAAGGTTTAGGTCTGTAATTGTTTAAGGTTTAAACTATGAGGAGATGCGACCCTACGTCAGAAAAAATATACATACATATCATCACGCCGATTCTCTGCTTCGGTAGACAGAGGCTAACGCGCTAGTTCTCTCTAGACTTGCATACCTCTTTCACAATCATCAGTCTCTTCATACATGCGCACCGAATTCGAGTACTCCTGACGTTGGTTTATTCGCTTACTTTGCTATAAATTACTCAATGTATTTTTGCAGTTCATTCACTCTCTCTCGATCGTTGGTCATTAACCCAGCGGCAAATAACAATTCGTTACACTTCAAGAGAGAGGTGTCAACGGCTGATCTGTGATAAATATTATAATATAAGTTCTTCCCTACTATTTGTGAATTTTAAATCCCTAATATGTACGTAACTAAACTAAAAACAGTATTTAACTAACCTAATCTAACTAGTAGTCTAGATACGAATATAATACTCGAGTACCTGGATAATTGAGGACTACCCAGTACCCTACCCGGAGTGCATTCACCGACGTCGTAGCGTGTGGCGCCAGTTACGATAACCCATCACTACGCTCCCCATGCAGTCGGTACTTGCCAAGACTGCACCCAATTGGTTATTGATCCCCGAGCGATATAATAGACAAGTGCTGCTATCTGTTGTCGAATGCAACTTACAATATACTTCACTAGCTGTTCCTTGCGATTTCACCCGTGTGAAATCTCACTTCATTGGTAGTTTTTTTGTGGAATTAAGCATTGTCTGTATGATTATTCAGCTAATCTATCTCTATGCCAAATGTCATCCAATTCAGACCAGTATTTGCGTGAAAGAGAAACATCTTCACAAGCTTGTGCATTTATAATATTAGATTAGATTAGACAGACTACATTATACGTACATACATACATACGTCTAAGAATTTCTTCTTATACATATTCAGGATTCCTCTCGATGTCTTCCTTCACCGTAAAGCTCGCGTTGTGATCAGTAACTGCATTTGAGTTCATCAAAAACTCGTTGGTACAATAAAGGTTAGAACCTGCTTTCTTTGTTTTGCAGATAATTACCAAAATCAATCGACTCACATGTGACAGATAAGAAATAACAGAAATAAAAATGGAAAATTCCACAAAATAAAAGTTTAACAATAAGGATACAATTATTCTCATACCACATAATTACACATTTGCTTATTAAAAAAGCTGAATAAAATATTTTTGATGTAAAACAAAATATCCTAAAATCTTTAAAAATAGGCCACCCTACAATGCATGACCTATCCCCATACTTGATATATATCTTGGTATACCAAATGTAATTAAATACATGCAAATCCCATTCATGGTTTATGGTAGTCCTAGATTTAATAGTAAAGCTGTTTAAGTAAGTACTCTTATATACTAAACTTATACTGATGGCCGTGGTGGCCGAGTGGCTCGAGTAGTTGCCTGCGACACAAAGATCGCAAGTTCGAATCCCGACTGTAAAAATGAGTTTTTCTGAACTTAAGTACAGTGATTAGTACCACCACGAGCTTTACGGTGAAGGAAAACATCGTCAGGAATTCTGCATACTTCTGAGAAGAAATTCAAAGGCGTATAGTCGTGCTTGAGTATAAGGCGATGGACTCGCCATCTTTCACGTTGGCACCTAATATACCTCTGGCGGAAAGTGGGTGTGTGGGTATTACCCATACACCTCTGCCTACCCCTTCGGGAACCCTTGTGGGAAGGCGTGAGGATATTTATATATTTTTATTTTATTTACACTGAAATAAGTCTAGGGAACTGGTGCGCTATACTCTCCGCCTTCCCCTATTAGGGACTCGGCGCGATGACACATCAATATGGATATCATTGAACTCATAATAACTAATACAGGATTCCACTCCAACACACAAAATATTTAGTGAATAGTTTGGTGACATACTCAGAAAAGATATATGTTTGTTATTTTATAATAATATATATTATAATATATCCTCAGGCCTTCCCATAAGGGTCCCCGAAGGGATGGGCAGACTTATATTATGTGGGTGTGTGACCTATATGTCACCACACCCACATAATATAATTTTTGTATTATTTTCTTCTGCATATATGTCACTCAACTGACAAATTAAGATGAAATGTATTTACTCACATTTTCTTACATAGCAAGCTGTGGTAGGATAAATCAGTTTACTTACTTAAGACAACTATAAATTAAATTGTTCAGACCTCTATGATTTGAATCAGTCTAGATTTTGCAGGTCGCTAAAACCCCTCGGCCAGAGGTATATTAGGTACCCATACACCCACTTATGGCCAGAGATATATTTTGGGTGCCAATAACAATTAATTATAAAAAATTTCTTGCAATAATGAGGAACATACCCAGGCAATTTCTAAATACTGAAAGTCGACCTCTGATGATCAATGATAACAAAGACAATATATTATTTTTTATTGTAAAGATAATATTATTTCTTCTTCCAAATTAAGACGACAATCGAACTATATCTTATAGTGGCTAGAAAAAATTTTACGTAATTACTCATCGACTTAATCGAAGCCATTCACTATATGTTAGGACTAGTGTCTAGAAAAATCAATATTGCTTTGAGAAGCTTACGGCCAGTCATGTTTAATGTAAAATGAAGTATGAAATTATGTGCATATGCCACTTACCACTTCACAGACTCTCAGATAAGATATCTAGGAACACTTGAAGCACTGTTAAGCTTTTAAATAATACAGAAAATACTTATTAATTTATTTATTTCTCGCAACCAATTGGCACTTCCAATTACTTACAACACAAGGCATGACAGCAGATACTGCGGTCTGACAATCATCTGATTTGACATTTCTCAGATGTTCCGTTTCGTTACACGATTTTACTACTTTTTACAATTTACATCTCTGGTACATTCGGTGACATCTTTTTCTTCCTTTTCCTCTAAATGGTGGATGGTGAGGTGCATTCGTACTGTTGAATATCCTTTAACGTGGGCATACTATATCTAAATGTGCCCAAGAGAATGTTGCCGTCATAGTTACGATATCACACGGGCCTATATTATCTATTCATTCCTTTATCCATTAGTACAGTTAATATACTAATATTCCAGCGCATTCGGTTTTTTTCTGTAATGATGGTTTATAAAATAAAATTAATAAAGAAAGTGGTTTACCACTAACAGATTTTGGCCCATTAGTAATAATAATAATAATAATAGTATATAGTGGTGATAGATCGATTAGAGCGCCGCACAATGATTGTGGATATTACTGTCCCGCATGATGGGAATCTCGTGAAAGCCGAAAAAGACAAACAAATAAAATATTTGGACTTGGCTCACGAGATTGTCAGCATGTGGGATATGGACTCTGCAATCATTGTGCCGATAGTAATAACGGCCAATGGCCTAATGGCAAAGAGCCTCGACCAACACCTCAAGAGGCTCTCGTTAGACGGTTGGATCAAGTGCCTGATACAGAAAGCAGTACTGCTCGAAACGGCACGTATTGTGAGGAGGTTTCTTTCTCTGGGACCCTAGCCACCGGTACCTTGGACCCTGATCCCGATACCGGTGGGCCCCTATATTTTATATTTTTAAATATGTTTTTTTTTATATATATATTTAAAAATGTAATATATGAGATGAATTTCAAATAAAGAATAATAATAAACTATATATACTTAAATATTAAAAATAGTAATAAAGTTATAAGATTTGCTGTCGCCACAACTAGCAATCAAAGCTAGCAATGTTGAAATAAGCTTATCAACTGTATTGCCAAGATCCGAATTTCTTCGTACCTAAATTAGCTGTCATTTGCATTGTTTTTAACAATGTTTTCATATACTAAAACAATAACACAATCTTGAACTTTACTATGATACTGAAAACTCGAAAACATTCAATATCTAAGTCTTTTTGGATTGAGTTGAAATGAAACACTGGATAGCGTAAATCTTTTTCTTTTGTATAACATGAAAATAATATAAACTAATGCATGTAATCATCATATGATTAAAGTAACATGTTTACAGCTTGAACATCTTAAAGTTGACCAAAAAACCTACGGGAAACCGTTTCCTCAATTCATTGAAGCTTCATATCTCGCCGATATGTCCTGCCAGTTCGCGACATCGAAGATAGCCTTAACGTAATCCGCTCGCACGTTTTTGTACTGGAGATAGTAAGCGTGCTCCCACACGTCAATACCAAATAATGGTACTAAGCCTGAAAGTATTTAATAAAGATTATATTAGCAATTAAAATATAACACATTCTCACACACAAATTTAATAGCACATTTTAACAACATAGATTTTTTTTAATTAAAAAACAGTCTAAATAGAATTATTAATTAACAGGATTTCTGCAGGGTGGGCGACGTGTGAGTAATAAGCTGTTGCAAGCGTCTATAGCCAGTGGTAACTACATACCATGAGGCGGAAAACTAGCTTGTTTCCCACCATAACATAAATATAATTTTTTATATAATTCCCACCATAAAAATAATAATAATAAATAGACAATGGTCAAGATACAAGTTATATATATATAGCACAAGTATTGCTTACACATTTGACTATAGTAACCCCTGACCATATGTGATGTAAGTTTAAATAAAACTTACTTTCTGTAATCAAAGGAGTATAGATTTCAAAGTTTGGCTAATTAATACCTGTAGTCGCCTCCAAGGGATCCTGGTTTTGACAGGTAGCAATTTGAAGTTTCCTCATCTGACGGTTATATCCAAGCCAGCCCCACCCGGAGCCCTGCACACCCACAGCTGCTGCCGCCAGTTGATTCTTCATGTTCTCCAATGTGTTGAAATCTCTAGAAATGTCATACCATTTTGTAGTCTACAATGCTATTGTATCTTTAAAATGCAGAAGCAACATGTTATTCATTAAGTTATGCTTGAAAGTATGATAGATAATTTATTATAAATAATAATTAATACACATACTCAATTTGGAAACATGCATACATGCATGATCTCAAACATTAAAAATGATAAAAATAACACTTGGTATTATCAAGAGCAGTAAACATAATATAAACATAATATAAAGGTTGTACCCAATAGATAAAAACATTCAATGACATAATAAAAAAATATGGTGAATGTTAATTAAAGAGATAACAAAATAATACAAAGCACAATTAAAAATATCCAAAGGTTAAAAAAACAGGATAAAACTGTTGAGAAATAAAATCAAGAAGCTTCAAGAAGCATTATTTCTAGCTCAAATAGCCACTTGAATTAACAGAAGCAGAAGAAAGGTAATCCCAAAACAACAGACTAAACAAGTTTACTTCTCTATAGCTTTGATGAGGTTGTCTGAGGGTTTGCCACCATTAGGTGAGAGATTCTGCCAGAAAATAGAATGGTTGATGTGACCACCCCCATTGAATTTCAGTGCTGGGCCCAAACTGATGATTGTTTGAATGTCTCCTGGGGCAGAAGTTCCAAAAAAGATGAGTTTGCTTTCAAATAAAGAATTAGAAAGAACACTCAATTCCTTTCATCCATGTTGCAACATAGAATTGGTAAATCCTAGCTCTAACCTTCATAATACAAGTTTACACTAGATAGTTTAGACTATACAAATAAATAAAATTGAAGTCTGTTTGTAATAATAAAATAACCGCTTTTTACATAATGCATATGGATGTATATACGGTACATACAGCAAATTATCTTTTTTTTTAATTTTGTCTCTTCGACTAATCTCTGAAACAGCTAGACCGATTTTGACTATCACTATCTTTGTGATATGACTATCACTACCTTAGGGACTATCACTGGCCGATAGCTGTTGTAATAAGGAGTAACTTAGGCTACTTTCATTGTAAGAAATTGAACAATAACTTTTTAGTTAGATTAAGATTGACTACGACGAAGTCACAGGCACAGATAGAATATATATGAAGATGGCAATCTATGTTAAAAATATAAAAATATTTAACCTTATTAATTAACTACTTGGTCAAAATCTAATGATATACTTCTGATGACATACTAAGTAGTATATTAGTAAATTACCTCTCAATGGCCATTTGGAAGGGGCATGAGAGGCAGGTTTTGCATGGAGTGAGGTTACACCACAGAATGGAATGGTTTATGTGGCCCCCACCATTAAACTTTATAGCACTGAGAAGGCCTAGAAGTGTATTTGTATCCGCTGCTGTCAACACAATGCCAATTCATATTAACTCATGTTGCTCTTTTTAATAAGTGTACAGTACACATACTGATTCCCAGAAGAGATCTACACACCCAGAGATAAAAACCTTATCTTAATTAATAATCATTTTATGCATCTTAATAAAATAAATTGGTATGCTTGGTGTTCACACCCATTTTAGCATGAACCAGCCAAAATGACAAGTAGGAAGTTCACATTTTGATTACTTCTCAGTTGTGTTCCTTTGCACATCTTGTGCCACTTAGGAAAATCTCTTGGGATCAAGACTCTCTTTGAAGATGCATTTAGCCATTTACAGGTGTTTCCTACTACTCGCCACACCACAATCTTTACGGTGAAGGGAAATGCTGTGAGAATATCTGCATGTCTGAGAAAAAACTAAAAAAGAATTCTATATAATATGAAATTGGCCTCCTTCACGTAAAGTGGTTAATATAAATTTCATTAAGTACTTAATTTAACTAAAATTTTATCTGTACTTTTCTTAACTGAAAAATATAATAAGATGCAAGAATAAAGACAACCTTTAGCTTGTGCTTCCACAAGCTTCTCTTCTGCAGCATTCAGATTGTTGACATAGGTTGCGTGATGCTTGCTGTGATGTAGGGCCATAATATCGCGGCTAACCACTGGCTCCAGCGCATTGAAGTCATAGGGTAGACTGGGAAGTGTATGTTTTTGACGGACACCCGCGCATCTAAAACAGAAAATCACTCGCAACTTATGAAATTATTCTTCTTATTCGACCGGTTTCCACCGAATAAAGCGGGTCCGTTTCAAAATAAATATATCATTATAGGACGCAATTACATCACAGCTCCAACCCTCCGAGCGAACATTTTGTTAAAGGACTAAATCACGACAATACAGAATAGTCTTGTTAAAGATGACCGGCAATATTCTTATTACAAATTACAATTATGCAACGAAACGAAATGGCAATTAATTTGCAAGACATATGACAGGGCCACAGATTCTGTTCAGACAGAAGCAGAACCAAATTACCACAGAGTATCTTGTTTATGTATACCATCAAATGAGCAGTACATACATACATACAAACATATCATCACGCCGCACGCCGAGTCCCTAACAGGGTAGGCAGAGAGTATAGAGCGCCATTTTTTTTTTGTATTGTCTCTCGTAGCTTGAGTTCCGGGAACTTTTGCTACTTAACCGGTCAATGGCGAGACCTAGGCCTCCAGCCAGGCACTTTATTTCTAAGCAACACAGCTAAGGGCACCCCCTGTGGGGTACGAACCTCGGCTTAGGGCGTTGCTGGATCGCGAGCAAGGGAGCTGGGCTGGACTGGTAATTTTATTTAAATATTACCAGTCCAGCCCAGTTGCGGCGGGGGTCGGGGGGGAATGTTACGGCTTATTCGCGTCGAGCCTTGCCGGCGAGGACGGAACAGTGGTCGTTTGTGTGTAGTGTTGTATAGAGCGCCAGTTCTCTCTAGACTTAAATACCTCTTTCGCTTCGTGCACGTGTTCATACATGTTCGTCGGTTTCGAGTACTATTGAGTCTTGACGTTCCCGTCCTTGAGCGTCCGTAGTGAGAAGTATGAAAGAAATATTACTGTTAGTATAAGTTGTATACTAACAGCAATATTTACTGTATAACTAGCACTACGTATGAAATAATTACAACGCATGCATACAGATAGAATAAATGCAAAATTTGTCGTTGTTTTACGCAGACAAAATAGTAAACACAACCATATTTTTTATATAATAATAATACCAATTATATGAATTGATATGGTCTTATGTTACATAATATTCCCAAACGCTGGGAATTCATACACAACATTCGCATCTTTTTCTAAACTGGCAGTAACGATCACAACAATATATATTACCATTAAAAAAAATCTGCATTACCAACTTCATGTTATTTTTCTGTAGATAGAATAATGCTTGGCATGTTTCGGTTCCTAAACCCCGCCTACCAAAAGCCGGCTGTGTTCCTCTACCAATACTGGCTAAGTATCGAATTGAGCCGCGCGGTGCCGACAGGCGCTACGTCACGTACGTCGCAGTAGCTCGTTGCCTGTGTGTGTGCAAAGCCAACCAACTGAACCAACCATAAGCTCACTAGTTCACAACACTTTAATACTGTGTGTACATTACTCGTACCCCATAGTGTGTGGACGTGAATCGAGATATTCGTTCGTGAGTGAGTGATGAATTGTGAATAACTTCGTGTGCGTGCAGCGTGAACGTGAAATTGAGAATTGTTACGTTAAGAACAAGTATCTACGACGGTTGTTATACTGTAAATATTTTGCTGAAATTGAACTTTGAATCTAAAGTAAAAAATATATTTGTAAACATAATATATTTTTCATTGTAAAGTTTAGAAGTGACATTGGTGATAAATCTTGTATATTGTTATTTAATAAGTGGTGGTGCATTTGTTTATTAATAGACTGAGACAATTCGCAGTCATGTAATTATTGGTGTGGCGCTAAAATGTCCCAGAAAGATACAGCAATACACTTGGTGGCAGGAGGGTGAGTGCCGCGGGTGGTAATTGGTTATCACCTCATTATCAACATTACCACACATTGTCTACTTATCTATAACATTAATCTGGTTGAAAACCATTGGCACATGTGGCCAGGTATTTAAGCCAGCTTAAACAATGTATACAGTTATATTGCCTGCAGAAAATACAGAACAAGAAATAATTGTCCTTGAACAAAAATAAACAAATTCAATAGGCAGTCCTTGCATTATCGTAAATAGCATTTTGTTTATTTGGTTCTATATTTCAGGTTTATGTATAATAACAGTATTGTATCAGATTAACATACATAAACTATTGTTTTAAAAGGTCATTGTAATATTCAAAAGTTGTTAAGTCTTTTCAAATGCAATAATCATTTTCACTTGTGCAAACTTCACCTTATTTCTTAATTCTACTCAAGTTTGACTACTTAATTCACTTTTTTAAATAGGTATTCACACTACCTGCATATAATAACTATCAAATTTGATTTTGTTGTTTAAAATACAAAACTTTGAAATAAGTAAGTATATTTTTCTGAATTAGGTAACTTATCAATGACACTATAGGACTAATGCTTATTATAACACAATAATGACAGTTTAATAAAAATATTGATGATAATATTTAGTATTTTACTCAAACCAATATTGGCTATGTGCCAATAATATAACTTAATATTTATATATGTCTATTAAAAATATGCACATAGCTCATATTAGATTGACAATGATGTGATGATAAGCAGTGCCATATTAAAAGATTGAGTATCTTTATATTTTACTATCTGTACCCTGCCACACTTCCCTGGGGTACATTGTGGAATGGATAAGAATGAAAAAACAAATAAATACAAACAATCCTTAAAACAGATTGCATATCTGTTTGGCATGGCCAATGCCCAAAATTTGGGCATTGGGCTCAATGCCCAAATTTTGACACAGTGCAGTGACGACAGTGCAGAACTTTATGAGTTTTTGAAGCATATACAAACCAACTAAATATTTATGTATAGATAGGTATGATACATCCCATTAGCATTAGCTAAGGAAGTGGAAATTATAGCAACCTATACAAGAAGCTGCCCCTCATCAGTAAATCCTTATTACCAGTTTAAGTACCAAACTCTTTATTTTCCTTACAGAGTGGCCGGTACAGCAGGAGCTGTAGTAACATGTCCATTAGAAGTAGTTAAAACACGTCTCCAGTCCTCCAAAGGCTTAGGAGTGCCTCCGCCTCAGCCCCCGCCATCTGGCCACACAGCCAACCCCAAGAAAGTCTGCTCTAAGATTCCTAAACATCAGGTACCTGTACTATTGTTAGATATATGTCTAGGTCTAGTGGTTTGAGCTCCTGACTGCGAATTTGAGGTTGAGGATTTGAATCCAGCTGAGGTTAGATATTTGTGATCAACACAAGTATTTGTACCTTAGTCTTGGAGGTCCTATGTTTTTATGTAAATATCTATTTATATAAGTAAATATATCTTTGTCTAGTTACCATAACAAAAGCTTTGGTTAATCTGGGAATAGGTTGGTTTGTGTGGAACTGACCCAAAAAAAATAATACTATCGGTACCCTGCGGTTTCACCCCTGTGAAATTTGATGTTAATGGTTTTTATTCTGGAATTCATGTCCTGGGTTAATCTTCAACTTAATATTCAGCTAATGCCTTCTAATGCCAGTGCCAAATTTCGTCTAATTATGTTCAGTAGTTTTTGTGTGGAAGAGGAACAAATATACATTCTCTATTTTTTTATTTATAAACAATTAGGATAAACCTTGTGAACAACATATACTATATAAAGATACTTGAAAATTTTATGTATTATACATATATACACATCATCGCGCAGAGTGCCTAACAGGGTAGGCACAGAGTATATAGCGCCAGTCTCTCTAGACTTACATACCTTTTCATAATATATGTTTATTATCAGGCCTTTTATGGGTGCAGTCTTTCCAGCCAGCGCAATTCCTTGTGAAGTTTCTTACTCACTGTAAACTTCTGTAAGACTCTATTTTATACAGGCAACTCCATTAAAATGTAGTTAAGTTGTACCTTGCCTCTCTTATTATTTAATCTATCACTCTAGAATTTGTATTTGCATAGTATATTTCTGTACTAGTTGGATGTGCTAGTTCTGTAACTAAGTTGCATGTGCTAATCTAGGTCTTATCCCAGGACAATAAGAATTTGCTATTATTTGTTACATACATTGCATTCATATCATAGTTTGAGAGATTGGTGCAGAAGTTTTCTCTAGAATTACAGACTTCTTCTCTTCATTCACTTTGCGATATCATCTACTAACTAGTAGTACCAAACATTATTGTGATAAGGAAAATAGCAGTCATAAAATGCATTGCATAAATACAAATACATCTGCAATAATTGTATAATAATCCTCTGGTGGAAAGTGGGTGTGTGGGTATTACCTATACACCTCTGCCTACTGCCTACCCCTTCGGGGGCCCCTGTGGGAAGGCGTGAGGATATTATATTTGTAATTGTATATATATAATTGTATGATGTATGAACATATGTACATAGATGCCTTCCCCGGGTCCCCGGGGAAGTAGACAGAGGCATTATACCACAGTTCTCTCTCTCTCTCTGTCTCAGAAAATAGAAAGGTCACCAATTTGTCAATTGTGAACGTAATTTTTTTTTATTTGCTTTCTCATATTACTTTTACCCAGAGAAAGTAGAGTGCCAGACTTCTCTAAACTTTCATACCTCTCACTTCATCCACATTCATCAGTCCGTATACATATTCGCCGGCGTAGATTACTCTTGACGTTCTAAATATAGATTTAATTACAAGAGATTACCTACATAATTATTGTAAACATGTTCAACTGCAAATAACTTCGTACGTTGCATTAGTGTGCATGTGCAATTCAGATCAGATTTGCTTAGTTATGTCAACAAATAAGTTATCTACTTCCGCTTGGCCTGAGACAAATTGTAGGATAACGGTAATTTCGCATATTGATAGGATAATATAACCGGTCCATTATAAAGTCAGTTACCCGTTACATAGAAAACTATAGGAATTTTATATAAATGTATACATTTTATTTATTTATTTATTTATTTACACACACCTTAACATCCTTACAGTAGGTATACCAATATGATGTTAAAAGAAAATTATAATAATAATAATACCATTAATAAACTAATTTAGAATATAACAAAATACACTTTAAAAACTTATGTATTTATTTTAAGCAAACATAGCATAGGCCACCCAGTGTAGGGTCCGGCCCTCGGCTTAAGGCGTTGCTGATTGGCGAACTAGGGATCGACTGGAAATTCCAATATAGACTCGCTCGAACCTGGAAAAAACTTGAAAGTAATATCGAATTTGTTATGTGAATTGAATAATTGAATAAGTTCAAATCGATCGCACACAAGAATGGGAAAGTCAAGAGTACACGAAACAGGCGAGCTTGTATAATGAGACTGTGGATGTGAATGTGAATGTGTGAATGTGGATGAAGCGAAAGAGCTATGTATGTAAGTGTATAGAGAAATGGCACTTTAGTTGATAAGTATAATATATGTGAATAATATTACAGTATAGATATTATAATAGGTTATACCAAACAGGATTTGTGACGATCTTAAAATTTACCAGATCGTCACAAAAACTTGATATAAATATACACATATTATGTGTCGTTGAAGTAAACAAAATTCCATAGATTTTATAAAGACGTAGGTATATTGGGAAATATTGCCACCGGATGTGCGTTATAAAGTGGTAAACAAGAGATTGTTTCCATTAATCTTGTTAGGTACATAATTTCTCCGGTTATCTCTGTAATCGATCTTGTTTGTTTCCAAGACAAACTACTAGTATTCATCGCCGTCGGCTATCCATCTCCACACACGGGCACCAATCACGATTTCCCAAGGAATCTTAGTATGGAGTAGTCGTTAGGCTGAAATAACCTCTTATCTACAGACGTGTGTTTTTGTCACCTCGTGATTTATATATAGCAGTGGTGACCGAGTGTTTTGACGGTGAAGGAAAGCTTCGAGAGGACTCCTGCTTACGTTTGAGAAGTATATCAAAATCTTTATATAGATCTTCAGTGCGTGTATTTTTAATTATTATTAAGTTAAATTATTTTAATGTATGTATAGGCAGATGTGTATAGGTACCCAGACACCCACTTTCTGCTAGATATATTTTAGGTCCCAACGTACCATTATTCAAGCACGACTAGGTATACATACGTCATTGAATTTCTTCTCAAAGGTATGCAGGTTTCCTCTCGATGTTTTCCTTCACCGTAAAGATCGTGTTGTGATAAATCACTGTACTAAAGATCAGAAAAACTCTTTGGTACAGTCGGGATTCGAACTTGCAATCTTTGTGTTGCAGGCAACTATTCGACCACCACGGCACAAATGGAAAAAAATCTGTTGTCTTTGATATCGTGCTCTCCTCACAGCCTAAATATAGTACTCAAACAAATCAATTTACTGTTTATATATATAACTGCCGAACGAATCGAAGTGAAATTACTGAGCTACTGACCTAGCATTGGCATATATCCAAATACCTATAGGGACGCCAAGAAACACTTAAAATATAATTTTGCAGGCACCCTTTTTTATCTTTAGGTACACCCATTTTTATTAAAAGTCTCAAGTTGCTAATTCATAAGATGCATCTATGTATTTAAAAAAACAATAGAATATTAACAAAAAGTGCAATAATACAATAAAAATTGTATACGATTTGTAATAATAATATCGACGATTCACGCTTTCTCACAATTCCTCGAAGGGGATAGGCAGAGGTGTGTAGATAGCACCCACACATCCACAATCCGCCCGAGATATATTTTAAGGAGTGATGTGACAGATGGCGTGTCCATCGTCGATTTACTATACATACGCCTTGGAATTTCTTCTCAGACGTATGCAGGTTTCCTCTCGATGTTTTCCTTCACCGTAAAGCTCGTGGTGTGACTACTCACTTTACTTAAGTTCATAAAGACTCATTGGTACAGTCGGGATTCGAACGGCAATCGGAAACACTAGGCTTTAGTATTAAAAAAAAAAA